>OX411312.1:64141540-64331540 GCA_948150685.1 Rhaphigaster nebulosa
GAAGCATTTAAAATATCCTTGAAGCATATGAATAGCATTATGACAGTTCTATTCTATTAAACTATGTAATTGTATTTATTAAATAAATTAATTAAAATGGTAATAATAACTGAACGGTTATCAAGTGGATAAAGGTGATAAGTACAATTTTTTGGAAAAAATGAATTATTGCTATGGATAAGGGTGTAAAGTAATACATTTTTAATATTTCTTTCTTCCATTCTATTATTAGTCAAGTCCTTGTTTGTTTTATGTTGCCTTGAATATTTTCTAATTTTCTTCCTTTTTAACTAATGATGTATTTACTTCATAATTTCAATAAAACTTAAATTTCCTATCCTATTATGTAACTGCAGCAGGGTTATCCTTGATTTTAGTACCATCTGCATAAGTTGTTAACAGCTTCAATTCTTCATACCCCTATTTCGGCTTAATGTGCTATTATCAGGCAAGTCACAAAACGACCTCCACAGAAGTTGGCTCAGCTGGCTGCGCATCCGGGGAAGGCACGCCCCTTCCTCTGCTACTCGCCCTCCCCTTTCTTGGCCTGGATCCTCATTGTGGCTGTTGCTTTGGTTATATTCATGCTTTCTGTTATAGTTGCAATTGCTATTTTGTGCTACCCTTAGACTTCATTTTTGATTTTCTATTGTCATTGTGTTTTTGACCCAGCTTCCCTTGGACTTTATATTGGATTTACTATCGTCACTTGTGTTTTCGACCAGGCTTTCCTTGGACTCTATTTCGGATTTTCGAATGTTATTTGTGTTTGACCCGGCAATGGCTAGCTCTAGTAAATCTATTATTATTATTATTCACTATTAATAACACTCATAATTATGAGTAAGGTGGAATATTCCAGCCGGGGACACCACCCTAAAAAAAAAAGCGCCTTGTATCTACCTCTTGGGTGGTGCGGAAATAAGACAATAGCCACAAGGAATATTCTTTTGAAACATAAAGAGAGATCACAAGCAAATACGTGACACATGGGTTGACCCACGGCCTTCAATCTGGAAGTGAGGTGGGAGAGCTCCCTTCCCCTCCTCCGCACCCCTCAGCCCCGCCTCCGAATTCGCAAAAGGTCGTTTTGTAACTTGCCGGACTCAACTCTTATTTCAGACTTACCTCCTAACTAGTGCAAAAAAGTAGTAAACAGTTATTATACATAAAGTAGAAATTGCTATGGTTATTAAATGAATCATTAACAAATAAATCCAAGTCATGTGTGTATTCAAAAGGCCAGCCAATTCATTAGAGACAGTACACCTGAATGTAGCGAATGGGTTAAAATTAGCTTCATAAGTTTATTTCAACAACAATAAAATGGATAAAATAAATTCACAATATATGTTCAAATATATTTTTATTTAAGACACAGGTTCTTTATAAAATGGAAAGTACAGTTTAGTGTCCTTCCAAAATAAATATCCAATTATAAATTCATGAATTTTTCAGATTCTAAGAATAAAAAATGAAAATATACTGAAACAATGCAAAAAAATATGTAACAGCAACAAATTAAGAAAAAAGCAAAAAATAGTTTCATCGGCATTTGCAAAGAAACCAATTAATATTCATTTTGACAAACAAGTTATTACATACAGAACATTGTGTTCAACATCATGTGTAGGTTTTAGTTTAAAATTGAAAACACAAATTTATTAAATAGAATTCGGATAATGATTCTTACATGAAATGATTGGGTTGCAAGCTTTTAAAATACCTTGAGTACCACAAAATTAAACGTTTTTATCTTTCAAGTTCATCATAAAAATCTAAATATTCAGTCATATCAAAAAATAAATATGACAAAACACTTTACATAGCGCTTGGTGTTTTAAGTTTTTTCTACAGCGTCACGGGTAGATAAATATTTCAGTTTTGAATGAGATATTTACAGAAAATTAAAATAATCAAATCAAATGTTTGCACATCCAAACTGAAACAGTTTGTTATACTGATCTATTTTCAAAACTGCAGGTTATTTCATTGAATACATTATCAAACTGAAAGTTCTACCAGAACATGTAGTACATAACAATTATGTATTTATTTATAAAAAAGTTAGAACTAAAATATAATTTCCACTGCTAATAACAGACATTTTTTATGGATACAAAACTCTGTAAAAACATTAGTAAATTATAAATACAAGCGTTAATATAAGAAACATGAATTTGTTGTATAACAGCCCTAAATATTTCTCACGTTTTCGCTGTAGCGTTTTGGACCGCCCTCTGTGAAGCTAATTGAGCTTGAATCTTCATCTCCATCACGTCCATTATAGCTGAAAAAAATAATTATTCGAATTAATAATATTAAAATTTAATATGTGAAATATTGAGACTATTATGATTTTATAAAGCAGAATGAGGAAACAAACAAAAATATTTTTGATTGGTTGTATCTGATGTCTTTATATTACACTAGTTGTCTGACTATGTACCATGAAGATACAGATTCAATTCTTAAGATCAATAAAGATTATTTTCTAAAGGGGTTGAATCTCGAAAAAGATCAATTCCTTTGCAATTAAAATTTCAAATTAAACATTGTGGATAAAACCTTTCTAACCCTCTCCTTCAATCACTATCTAACTCTGCACATCTATATGTCCTATTCAAACATTAATGAGAACCAAGACCTTTTGCATATCAGTGATTAATGTTCTCTCACTGGCATTCAATATTAATGAAGCGATTGGGGCAAAAGCACTAGGATCTCTAGGAATCCTACTTTCTCCCCCCTTACCTGGGGAGAGGCTAGGTATCACATCATTTATTACAATAACACCACATTAATATTCACATTGCTAGCATGTTGGCCAACAACCTCTGGACCAAATTTAAAAACAAATATGACTGCTAAAGTCCAGGAAAGCAAAAATTAAGAAAGAGTTATACACTACGATAATTGTAATGGAAAAGAGAATAATACGGAATAATTTAAATACATATTAAATTAAATGTAATATAAATTAGTATTATAAAACATTTAAGAATTTAATTAAGACAAGAGCAATTTAAAATACTAGTTTAGTGCGAGAACAAACCGATGGAGAACAAACCAATTTAATATTTTCTGTTTGATATAATCTACTTAAACCTTGATGAGTACCAACATGTACTTGATCTCTTGTCTTAATTAAATTTATAAATGTTTTATAATACTAATTTATACTAAATTTAATTTAATATGTATAATAATACCAAACTGTATTTTAAATTGCTTATTTTTGAATTTTTGAGTGTTTTTAGAACTGAAGATGAATGTATAAAATTTGAAACTAGTTTTCAATAAAAACAAAATTATAGAAGTAGCAAATAATTTATCAATCCCTAATTAGATTGATCATTCTATACTATCATGCTCTCTTTTACCTAAATACCAACTTGGGATATTTTTTTAATTATAATTCTATAATAGAAAGCACCACCTATTCCCAATTTAACTATACTTTAACAGACTATAAAAATCCCTAGCAAAGTTGGTAGTCAATTCTTAAGATTTAAAAATATTTTCTTCTAAAAGGACCAGAAGTATGTTAAGTATGCTGCCTTGCTAAGCATAAAGAGGGTAACTGCATTTGAGGTAAAACTGAGAAAATAGGGTTTGAAGTTCTGATACCTCCTTTTTATTCCTTCAATAATAAAGAACATAATGGCTGCTACATCCAACACTCTTCCTATAAATACATGAACAATGAATCACTAGGCATCAAAATCGTGAGCTGACTAAATATGGTTCAGCAAAGGAAACACCGTTTAACCACAACTCTTATTAAAAACATTGAGTTTTCTACAGTTTTATTTCCACTATATGTTATAAAAATCTTTGTGCATTAATTCATTGCTGACATTAAAGTCTCCATTTGAATCCTTATTCAACACTGATGTAAATAATGTATATACATCACTGTTTACTTTGACTAATCGTTTAATTAATTATGCATACCAATTGTCCTCTACCTTTCATTCTATTTTGTAAATTTCACTCATAATGCTTGAAGAAAAAATTGTCAATCGTGGCCTTCGGAGGCACAACTGGAAAAAAAGGATTAAGTACGAGAGCAGCTGCAGAGGAAATTTATGAAGTGGAAGGAGAAAATGTGGTGCATAGCAACACAGTAGTGTTTTGGTTCAGGCAGTTCAATGTAACCCTTTGTATTTGATGGAATTAGCAGGATGTTTTGCACTTTGATCTGGTTCCAGATGGCAGGGCTACTGACGTTTAGCTTTACTGTGAACAATTCGAAAGAGCATATAAAGTTTTAAAAGAGGAGTCCCCTGCTTTGGTCAATCATATGAAAGTGATATTTTAGCAAGACAATGCTTCTGCCCATCGTTCACTCTTAATCAAAGAAAGATTCTCAGAAATGGAGGGTGTTAGCATCTTACCCCACCCTCCTTACAGCCATGACATTGCACAGTTTGGCTATGGTCTTTTACAGTCAATGGCACATTATTTGAAAGGCTTTCCATACTTGAAAAATAGGAATGTCAAACCAGGGTGTGAGTAGTTTTCCGCCTTGAAAACGAAGGACAACCAAATTCAACTTTTGGTGGAAAGATGGGTTAAAGTAATTCGTAATGATGGCCTATATATTTAAGTATAATTTTAATGTGTAGATTTTATACTAAAATTTAAATAAAACTTATTATATGCACAAAGACGTTTGAAACAAGCTAAAACTATGTATTAATCTTTGTTTTTGTATTAATTAAAAAAGCATTTCCAAAGCAAATTACAGTTTTAAAAGTCAATTATTTAAAAAATAATAAATGCTTTAATAGAGTACCAACTCATTCTTTCATGCATTATTATCCAATATAAAGAAATAAATATTATGTAGAAAATGCATAATTTTGCTTTAGTAAGAGCGTATATCCATATCTTTAATTCTGTTTCTTTACTACCTCCCGTTTCTTTCATTTTCTATAATAGCAAGCCATGAAAACTCAAAAGCCAGAATAGTCGGTCTATATTCGTAAAAGTTTGCATTAGACAATTTAGACGTGCAGTTACAAAAAAAAAGCGTATTATTTACACAATAATTCCTTTGCATCTTATTATTTTGTGCAATGCATGCAAGGAGAGTATTAGACTGATATACTGAATGAATTGTGTAAAATTATGAAACAAGATATAAAAAAATATATCTATACTATAAAATAATCAGGTGCAATGAATGATAACAATGGGAAATCTTTATACTGACAAGCTAAAGATACTAAATTTATTAGTAATAAATTTAATTTGGAATTAAACTATGTATAAACTTAAGCCATGTTTTTTTTTTATCTTACAATATTATTTAAAATATTTTGCACTAAGGAAATGAGTCTCCTTAATCTTAATTTTTTATATTCTCCTTTTTCATTTTTTTTTCTTTCTAAGGCCCATTCCTTCCTTAGAATGAGTCCTATCATATATTCTTCCATTTTCTATACCAAACCTTTAATGGTCCCTTTATGTCAATTTTACACCCTTATTTATAATTTATTATTTTCAAATAAATCCAAAAGAAAATTAAATGTTTCTCCCAGCTTTAGAATAATGCAGCAACTTTTTGATATTACACAGCTGACTTATCTTGATTTTGACTTTGCCTAGCCAGGGTACTTTCATATCGTCGTGTCAACTGTAAAGTATCAAATTTAAAGAAAAAAAAAATCATATTCATTACTTTAACAGTTACTAGAGGGACCATATGTGCAATGGCTGAATGCCAAAAATGTGATTCGCTAAGAAATATGCCTTTCTGTGCGTATCACACTTTCGACATTCAGACTTTCCATTTATCGTCCCTCTAGCAGCTATAATGAACATTAATATCAAAAATGTGTTTTTTCATATTTGATACTTTACAGTTGAAACGAAGAAATGTACTATACAAATGTCCAGACCTGTTTTTATATTTATAGCTATCCCAATTCATCACTGATCCCAAGGCAATTCGAATGTACTGAAATATAGCTTGTCTGAAATAATAAAAATCTGCACATCACAGATCGTTCAAATCATTTTTTTAAAGAGCAGATATTTCATATCTTCAATTGAAATATACTATTATCAATTTTATATACACTTCCAATTAATGCAATAGCTAATAATTACAATAAAGTAGAAAAAGAAGTATTTCATTTAAGACCTTAAAAGAATCGAGCATTAGCATCCCACAGTCATAAAATAATGAATGAAACCTTCTCTCAGACTTCTGGCTGAAGACTATCTTCTTATTAGTTCGTTTTAGTACTCTTTCAAATTGTTTAAACAGTTTGTTTATACCATGTATCATACGAGATATTACATGCCCTGGGCATCATACATGGTATACAATAAAAGGAAGAGTTCATAAACAGCAGTAAGACCTGAAACCTAATATATGCAAAATATTCTGTCTAAATTCACAGATAAAGTTTCATTTTTTTGTTAAATCAAGATAATGACTACATTTCTCATTGTGCATCAAAAATGGTTAAAAAAAAAAAAAGACTATTGGTACCATGAAAAACTTTTTCATTTTTTTGTGATGATATCGCACAAGAAACTAGCAGGCATATCTTTAAGTCAGAGGTAAACTATCATTAAGTCCAATTTCGTGGATTTTAATTACCGTTTTTATATTATTCAGGCCATATATTCGTAAGTAAGCTAGAGAAGTAATAAAATCTGCAAAACTTCAAATATTAAGATCGACCACTATCCACAACAAGCAATGCAGTGCGATCTGAAACTTCTTTTTGCTCTCCTCTAAAACTTTAAAAACGTTATGATAGTTTACTTCTGAAATACAGATATAATGTTGTTCATTTCCTGGGTAAATATATAAAAAAAAACATACCTTCTCTTATTTTACTCTTCTCTAGTCCGATATTTTGAATCTTTTCCATTTGCTCGGTGACAAAAGTTACTTTTCTTTTGAAATAGTCTCTGGCACTTTCGATGTTCTAAAAAAATAATAAGAAGAAGGATAATCTAAATTTCTTCTAAAAGTAATAATTTGAAAATTGAAAACAAACCATATTCAAATAGTATCCAGTTCCAACATCAACCAAGACTTTTTCTGAATCAGCAATAGTACCAGGTACAAACATCTAAAGCATGGGCTAAGGTATATAAAAAGTAGCAGGTGTTAGAATTTATGGAAATCAATTAAGGAAGAGTTAAAATTTATGGAAACCACAACTCATATAAAAATTAGCAGTCAAAAATAAAGTAACAAAAAGGATACAGATCCAGTAAGTGGGACCATAATGCTAGAACCGCAAGTATCAGATTTGATTTTCTCTAAACTTTCTCGTGAATCGCTGTATTTCGACTGAGCCATTTTTAACGTTTGCAAAGAGTCTTGATAAACGCTGAGTTCCTAAAAACAATCATAAATATCACTTAAAATATTCTTGAAGAAGGTAATTATGCAAGGATACTTCCATATTCTCCATACCTGGTCTAATTGCTTCTTAAGTTGAGTCAATTGTTGTAAACTTAACTTGTTTAACTCTATTTGTTGCATTTCTGGTTTATCTTTTGAAGACATTGTGAAAATTCAAAGACCTGTGTAATTTAACACTACCTAATATAACCTTTCCAACCTACCACTTGGTCGAAATCAATGGTCTTGTTCGAAATCGTCGAAAATGTACTAAGAATTTGTCAGGAAATATAGTTAATTTTTTTTTATTTTTCAAAGCGACAAGAGTTATTTTCTGTAAATAGTAATATTCAATTTATTTTCAAGCTCAAGTGAAATATACTTCATTGATTGCATTATTACCCAAGAGATAATATTTGAGATAAGTATTAGGTAATTAAAACTCTATAAAACTTAATAGAATTGTGACAAATAACTAAATCAGATGACGAATTACTTATTTAAATATCCTAGAGGTAATATATTATCCTAATACATTTTATTTAAATAAACTTACCTACATCTTAAAAAATTCCATTCGATCATATTGAGAAATAAATACTATTATTAGGTAATTTATCAAATATTTAGATAATCTTAACAACTTCTAGGTTTGGGAAAACACAAAATAAATTCTGTCCAAGATGAAAAGAAAAACGATGTGTGAAGAACCGGGAACTATTTGAAGGGGGGGGAGGGGATGTGATTTAACTAAGAAGACAAATTTTATTTTTCTTTTCTTTTTTTTTTTTGTCTTTATGAACAATTTTTGGTTATACATGAATTTTTGTTTATTTATGAAGATGAAGATGAGGACAGGTGACTGTATTCATTTTCGATTTAAAATATGTTGTTCTCAATGGAAAATATCACACTTAAAGCAAAAAAAGGCTTATAGATACATAGATAATGATATAAAATTCAATGAACAACAGACGTTAAATTTTCATTGCCTAAGCATAAAGTTAAATGAGAGTATAAGTGTTTTTTTTTTGTTTTTTTAATAAATTGCTGAAAGATCTGAAGAAGGTCATTTTTAGGTGACCAAAGTTGCACTTCACACGTTTTGAACATAAGGAGTTCATAACTTTTTTTTTTATCATTTACGACTTTATCTTCAACAGAGTTATTTGCACAGCTATTACCTAGAAGAAAAGGTATAGTACAAATGTGTAGTACCAGGCGTGTATGCAGACTTTTTTTTCGGAGGAGATTTAAATTCTTTTTCGGGGGTGATATAATTTTTCTTTTCCGAAGAGGGATTTAACTAGAAGGCAATTAATCAGTGTGTGTCAATAATTGCCAAATATGGCGTAAGATTTAAAGATAAAAATTGGATCAACAATTATTACTTAATAGGAAAAACTTATATGAAAATCATATTTTTCGAAAACTCCGGGGGAGGGGAAAAGGGTATATCACCCTGATCCACAATGAGTTTCTAAAACTCAGCACGCGTACGCCACTGTGTAGTGCCCATGCTGGCGTAACAGAAATCGATTATATTTTTAACTGTCGATAATTGTAAAGAAAACTATCGTTGTTTTGTTAAGGTGCGTTTAAACGAGCGAGGTTTTCACTCTCGAGAGTGGTAGATATTTTCTTGAGAGTATAACTCGCAAATTTCTCAAAGGTCAAATGCCGTTAAGCTCATAAAGGCCTCTGAGAATTCGAGGGTGAGTTCTCCGAGAGTTGTAATGTCACGTCACGCAGGTGTAAACGTTCCAAATTTCCTTTCGGAGAGTACTCCTAGTAAATTCACAATTGTTTTGAGTGATAGAAACTACTCTCCGAGAGGAGGGGAGAATCGTTTACACCTGCTGTGGCGTGACATTACAGCTCTCGGAGAGCTCACCCACAAACTCTTAGAGGCTTTTGCAAGCCTCAATATTTACAAATAAATTTGTAAGCTTGCATTTAATAGTATATTATAAATTTTCACATGCGGATCATTATGATAACCAGTTTGTTAGAGGAAAACAGTCTATTTTAATAACGCATGCGGTAAAATAATCAAGAATTTCAGGAAAATCTTGTACAATGTAGTGTACAAATGTTAAGGTAATATGGGGTAAGTGCGTAAAAACCAAAATCCTCAACTGATAAGAGGTGCCGTTTACGGAGCATGAAGTCTACATACTGTGTATCAGAAATTAGCCACGAAAGTTCGCTAAGGCGAAGCATTACGAGTTGTAAAGATATTAGTTCCAACCTCATGATAAAATTGTCTTTCATTGTTTATCTGTCAGTAGGTTTTTTACCCCCTCCCTGTAAGCGGAACCTACAGAAGACGCTGTTCTTCATAACACTTTATGATTTACATTTCTTTTTGACAGCTTTCTATTTATTAAGCGCTTGTCCGCAGTCACCCACTAAAATATAATAGTTGGGGCAAGCGCAGACCTATGTTGTGCGACAAGTGTGCGTGGTGTGCATTTACCCTCTTACTATCATGTTTTGTCGAGGCAACTAAGGACTAACGAATAGAGACAAAAATTATTTTTGTCAATACATTTATTAAATTGTATTGCACAATTCTTTTCTAGCCTTTTCTAAGAGGAAACATCTAGCTTAAAAATAAAGTTTTTACTGTCCTGTGAAGTCGAAATCTAGGGGCACACATACCTCACATCTCACATCACCTTACCGTAGGCCAAAATAATCAAGAATTCCAGAAAAATCTTGTATGATTTAGTGTACATATGTTACTTTGATGTTCGAAAGTTTAATTCCAAAAACTCATCCGAATACAGTTTCATTGTTTAATTGCTGATCAAGCTAAAAAAAAAAAGAAAAGAAAAAATAATAATAAATTTACTCATTGAGCTGACATCCCAATCGCCATAGAGGTGACCTTATTTAGCCATTCTCTTTGCTTCTCACCCTGAAAAGCACCACAGGCAAATGTATTACTGAAATAGTCGACGGCAAATGACACTCCAAAGCTTTACCATGCGCCCCGCTCAGTCCAATATCGTTGGTGGAGGTAAAACAGTCAATAAAGAGAATGTACTTACTATACTTATAATACCGTAATACCATATGAAGTGGCCTTGTATATCTTATTACAAGAAATTGGATATATATTTTTATAGATTCACCTACAAAGTCAACGCCTATTCCAACTGAATATTTTTTGATCAGTACTTTTGGGATGCTACATATCTGAGGCAACTAACCGAAATTATAATTCGATAATGAAAATTTTGAATTTAAGAAAAAATCAAATTTTGAAACTACGAAAAAACATAAAATTTTTATTTTTAAGTAATATTTTGGACCTACTGAGACAGGATTTTGGTAATTGGTTGAGGAGATCTTCTCATTGAAAAAATTCCTTAGGAAAAAAAAATTGTAGTAATTTTTTGATCCAATTTTCACGCTAATCCTTAAAACGTATTCCCTATCTGGCGATTATAAACATTTAGGCGATTACTTGCCTTCTTCTTATTAAACTATCTTCCCCTCCCCCCCCAAAAAAAAATAAAATTCCCTCCGAAAAAATTCTGCATTCGCCTCTTATTGCAGATTTACTGTTTAAGAAATGTTATTCCCCAGCAACAAAGATCTTTAACGTTCTGAAATAAATCGTCATTTATAACTGTATGCCAGGTTTTTTTTTTTTACAATAAAACTTTCTCAGGAAATTAAGTTTTATAAAACTCCGACTTTATCCGTCTTCTCTTGGCCAAGTTTCTAACCTGTTTACAAAGGCTGCGTTGCCTGCTTTCTGACAACATCTCATGATAAGGGAGTTTGGAAAAGTTGGAAAAAGCCCCCAACTTAGCAAAGTGGGCAGCTACTTATCTTCTAGGAGGAACACATTTCACTTCTGGACCATTGTCCTTTCATACTTTCTCATATTTTAGCTGCCTAATAAATCCTAAAAACTCATTTATTACACCATATTTATTAATTAGTATATTTATATTTTACTGTACAGCGGAGAAATGAAGAATTTATAAGGCAACAATGGTGATGATTTCGGCATCGAACCTCAGGGTTCGCTAGACGATCTTATAATTACTATTCGGCAGAGTAAGTAAAGCATTCATTATTTCCCAGAGATACAAGCATATAGGAAGCTAAATAAACTACCTTCATATTTCTTTCACACCTTTATTTTAAGTTTTACGTTTTGGACAAACTGTTCATCATCAAAAACTTCTTATCTCAGTTCGCATAGAGTTAGGATGCAGATCACAAGGATAATTCAAGGACAAATTAAACAGAATTTAGTGATACAAAAAATTATGAACATAAAGATAATTAAACAGAATATACAAAAAAATGGCCAATGGAATAATTCATATAGGGTGTTAAAAAATAAATTAGAATTGAATACAATTTGTGAATGAGATAACAGAAGGTTAAAATACACAAGATAAGTTTTTTTTTAATAGACAGTTAGTCCGAAAAGTAAAATTTATAATAAAGGTGTTTAAGAATTCTGGAGGTATTTTATTATACTTCCTGTATGCTTGTATCTGTGGAAAATATTATCAAGCCTTCATCAAGAAATTAGAGTAACATTTTATTATTATTTCATCGATGTAAAATTTTAATAGTTTCAAATTCGTTACATTTGCGATTTTAATAGCTTACAATTTCAGTTTTAATAGACCCAATGAATACGAATACGCCAAATAAATTCAAAGTTTTGGGATTATTTATTCTTTTATAATATATTTAGAACTGAGTAGCGCCGCATCAAGCAAATTTAATGTCGTTTTGTTTTAATGATTTAATTTAATTTTTTAACGTCACCATATAAATTCCCATAAATAAGAAAAAGAAGACACATGCATCATGTTATGGTGTCTGGTTTTAACCGACAATAGAAGATATGGTCGACCGCTTAGTACGTAAGTACCATTATTTCTAATTTACACCCACATCAAACAACAAAAATTCCATTAATTAGCAGTGCCGGTTTTAGGGCGAGGCAACCTGGACTTACGTCAGGAGCGCCGGCCTGCAGGGGCACCCGCTACTTGTTGGGAGTTATAAAAAATTACAAAGAGTTTGAGATGAATTAATTTTATTTGATTAATAAACTAACTGATAACAAATATAAAATAATATACCACAGCTTAAGGAATTTTTTTGGGGGGAGGGGAGAAAGAGGGAAGGAAGACGTAATCGCCCGCGGGCGCCAAATGTCTGAAGCCGGCACTGCTTATTAGTCGTTTAACATTTTTAAAATCAATAATTAATTTTTTTATTTTATTTTCCCTTATTGGTATGATTCACATTTCAATTATAATCTATTTTCGTAAGGCTTGATATTATGAAACTTTCAAAAAAGATTATTTAATTAGTTTGGCAGTAATTAATTTACCGTCTGCCATTTACCATTTGCCATTAGTTTAAGCTTCATATTAAGAAGTTAAATTTTAGCGGTATGAGAACAAAATATTATTCCATTCATTCTTCTCAAACCAGGTGACATTTTTTTCGAAAACTATTTTTTGTAATCATAGGACTCTAAAACAGGCCAATTAACATATCTTGATTTTTTTTTAAAATAATTGCTTAACCGGTAACGAAGTTCAGGAAGTAAAAATAAAACTTTATTAATTTAAAATAAATATATATAAGAGCCTCAAAAACACCTACATATTAGAGTCATAATAAGTAATATACAAGTGTTTTATAAACCTTCAATAAATGCTACTGTATTGTTTTATAGTTTTAACACCTTTATGTACCTAAACTAATAAAAGAATAGGCAGGCTATCTACATGTCAATCTATCCCAGTAAGAACGGACGTCCGTCGATTATCCAACGGGGGCCCTTAAAGAAATAAATTAACCCTCCCAGGCCGGATTCGAACCGTAACAGCTTTTGGCTTAAGTCCAGCAGCTCCTGAGACTACCGCCTCCGCGGCCTCCTTAGTAATGCTTTTTTATTGCTATAATTATTCATCAACTGAGGAGCCATCTCTCCTTGAAAGCTATAAAATGAATGAATATCCCTTGTCGTTAAATAATGCATCATAATAAAACAGTTAGAGACTAATATCAAAAAGTTTTATGTTGTAACTAATCCGTTAATTGCTTTTTACATCTTACCATTGTATCCCCCTTAATCCTAATTCTAAGTATGACCTTCATCATTTTATTTATTTATGTATACTGTCATATCAAGGTAGACTATCGCTGGTACTACCCATCGTAGCGGCTGACAGTGACTGTCTACCGTTACCGCTAACCATTACTGTTTGTATATTTCGATGAAGCTCATGCTTGCACTCAGCATCGGTCATTTCAGTAACAAATATCCTATATTTGTAATGAAATCACAACAAATAATGTTTTATCATAGTGTGATTAGAAAGTCAGTACTTTAATTAAAAAAAACATTTTGTATTTTCAATGTTTGAATTTGAGCATTAAATTAAGATAAAAATGTCTTTAATTATTAAAATTCTTTATTGTTAATAGGATTTATATTTTAAACCATTTTTTAAAGAGAATTTTAAAAGATGTAAAATGTAATAAAAACTGTTGTTACTTCAATTCTATAAAATTGATTGGCTATAGTTTTGTTTAAATTTTTAAAAAAATTTCTTTACAGTTTGTCTTACACGACGTAACAAAAAAAAATAATAAAGGTAAAATAGGAACCGTCAAAACGTGAAAATTATCATCAATAACATAATCTAAAACCGTCGTAATGCCGACCGTCAGACTCCTTCGGGAGCGGTCAGTACGCATCAGTGTGGATATGACGTCATATCTGGAATCCCGAGCAGTGCCGAAGAAATATGCACCGTTGTATTAGTCGTCAACTGCAAGCCGCTACGGAGGGCAGTACCACCGACAGCATACCTTTAGTTTCCTAGTTTTTGTAAGTTTATTAAAGCCTGAAGAATCCAATAACTGAATTGCCAATGAGTGTTTCTACCAATTAAAACTTCTGTAGAATCGTCTTGAGGAATAGCAGGAATTGAAAAAAAACAACGAAACCTTCTAAGAACCGACATAATTAAGGAAAAAAAACAACGTAAAAAGGAAAATAAAATAAATAAAGTACTTAGAATACTCAATTAATTTGAAGAAGCCAAATAAATCAGAAGAGAGCGATTAAAAATTAAATTTCACAATAAAATGTATGTTCAATGTAAGGTAATGTAGTTTTATGCATGCCTAAGTTTTAGACATTCACCAAGACTAACGACCTGAATATACAGGAATAATTGAAAAGAGGAGAATAAAGTTAGTAAAATTGCGTGGAGGGTTATGAAAAAAATAAAACAGAATTGGTTGACGTGGGGCAAGTGCGTACAAAATTTTACAAAGTTCAACTTTACAGTAAAATGTTTATAAATGAAGCTAGATTTTTCCTTTTTTTTTTTTTTTTTTTAAATGTTCATTAGACAATTGTGTTTAAATAATGCATCCAAGACTACATCTCAACCACCTCCATTTTTATGAGATTGATAATCTTATTGAATAGTAATTAGTACACACTTGCCCTTGCCTTAAGGGGTAAATGCGTACAAGGTTAACGGAAGACTCATCATTCAAGCAAGACCAAGCAGTTTTGGGAGAAGTACAAAATATTTCGGTTTCAGGAGGATTTTACAATCTTCATTGAGTTATGAAAGTGGGGTTTGGAATAAAATTGAATAAATGCATTGATAATTTTTTTTTTTTAATTACGTAATTTAGTCCGTTGTAGCCTCGACGAAACATAATATTAAGAGTAAGTGTGCATGACGCACACTTGTCACACAAAACAAGTCTGCACTTGACCCTCCTATCATATTTTGATTGGTGGCTGCGGACTAGCGCTTAAAAAATAGAAGCCTGCCAAGGAGAAATGTAAATCACAAAGTATTTTTAAGAACAGCTTCTGTAGGTTCCCCTTACGGCAAAAAAACTAAAAGACTACTGGTAAGTAAACAGCGACACAGCTGTACTGCAAAAGTTGAAAGTCACAACTTTATGAAAAGGTTGCAACAAATATTTTTACAACTCGTTATACTTCACGTTAGCGAAATTTCGTGACTAATCTCTGAGCTCTCACCAGTTGAGTGTTCGGATTTAAAGAGACAATTACGCACTTATCCCTAAAACGCAGTTACTCTACATCACCCTCCATAAATGCCATATATATATATATATATATATATATATATATATATATATATATATATATATATAAAACTATACATGTGTACATCCCCGAGAAAAAGCAGAAAAAAATTATGACGAAAAGAAAATATTATTTGAGCATAGCTCGAAAAGTATGTATTTTATATTCTCTAGAAAACAAAAAATAAAATCATCTAAATTGGATCAGTATTAGCAAGGATACAGCGTATTGGACTTCGTAACCGTGTTTTATGTTTATATATATATATATATATATATATATATATATATATATATATATATATATATATATATATATATATATATATAGTATTTCTCTGTACTCCATGAACATTAAATTTATATTGATTTAAATAAGTAACACGTTTGTACATATTTATACATTCTATTAAATCTATAAATCCCCATTTTGGATTATTAAACTATCTGGTGTATCCACGATTTTCCTTAAAACTTTGGATGCAAAGTTCTATACAAAAATTGATTGATGTATCTTCGGAAATACGATTATTAGTTCAATTTGTTTAGCTATGTTCACCATTCCATTATCTTTTAAAATGGGCATTTAAAATTTTCCGGAAGACGTACAGGTTTGAATTATTCGAAAAACTAAAAAGAATGTAAACTGGTTTCAATGGTAATATGCACAGAATATTTTTAAAACATGGCTACGAAGTTCAATACGCTGTATCCTTGCTAATACTGATACAATTTAGATGATTTTATTTTTTGTTTTCTAGAGAATATAAAATGCATACTTTTCGAGCTATGCTCAAATAATATTTTCTTTTCGTCATAATTTTTTTCTGCTTTTTCTCGGGGATGTACACATGTATAGTTTTATATATATATATATATATATATATATATATATATATATATATATATATATATATATATATAGTAGAGGGAGTTTGATATTAGCTGATTGGTGGGAAGCTGGGAAGTAAGACGTGGGCGGTACAGCGGTCGATATGGCTTAGGCAGATCGCAGCAGCTTTTTGCCCATGTAACTGGTCTAGTACTTTTTTTTTTACCACAGCGGGTATCTATTTCTAAGTCCTGTTCCCTTTTATTTTATTATTATTAACCACAATTGTTATAAATTATTTTCTAGTAAAAGTACGTTTATAATTGCTAAAAGTTTAAAAAATCAATCAGATCTCTAATACTATACGTATCACAGAGAAATGTAATGCGACACCATTGAGTGTTGTAAGTCCAAAGAGTTGTTATGACTCGAAATATAATTATCGTTCTGGCTTTTTAGTTTTTATGAGCCAACTTCTCATCTACTTCTTATTCAAGTGCCTCCTGCTATATCTGTAACTAGAAACCATGTCAATAAGAAACCATTAATATAACAACTAAAAAAAAAAAAAAAAAAAAGAAGAAAATATCGGGTATATGAAGATTCTCAAAATAGCTGTGATAGTTGAAAAACAACAGTATATAAAACTATTAACTTGATTAAGTTTATTTCAAGGATTTAGGAAGGTTTATAGTTTCTTAGGGTTTGAAATAGGTAAGAAACATGGAAGTCATAGAGAATGATAAAGCCACATTAATGGAATGTAATAATCAGAGGTAAGCGTCTGGAGATCCCAAAGATAAATCTTATCAAATTAGGGATTGATCCTTCTATGTCAACTAAATCTTATCAATTCATCTTATGCATTAATTTTGCTTCCAGTTCCAACGCAATCGTAGTCAATGTGGGGGAGACAAGAGGGGGGAAAAGTAGCTGACGGGTTTTTAAAGGCAAGGATTCGCGGCATCTATGGAACTGTAACTTAAATTACGTAAGTACCAAATTAAAATTGCGAATTCCTGTTAACTTTATGTAATCTAATTTCGAATCAGTTTATTGAGAGCAAAACATTTTCATTATTTATTATTATTTATTTATTTACATAGTTTGGCAGTAATTAATTCGCCATCTGTAAATTATTTTTGCAATCAGAAAATTGGTGCTCATCCGGTTTATAGCAGTCAAAGTCCGCCTCGAAATTCGTCGGGGTGTGTTGTAGAGACATGGACCATGGTGGATGTAAGTGTTTGTGCTAAGGGGTTCGTGTTAGAAGTCAGTCTGCTGTGGAAATTTTTGTAGTATTCTCTGGTAGTATCTGAGACTATTAGGATGTCTATTAGGATGTCTATTATGATGTCTATTAGGAAGTCATTGGGTAGCAAGCCATTTTTCACATAGAATAGCACGCCTACGATTTTTTTCAATGATTTTGACTGGAACGAATGAATTCTTTGGATGTTTTAGCAGATCCTCATAGCTCCATCCCGAATGTTCATAAAGGTTTAATTAGTACTTTATAGATTGTAAGTCTGTTAGTTAAGGATGATTTGGAGCGTTGGTTAATAGTCCAAATAGTTTGTCCAGTTCCGTCTGATGCGGGTCCTCCACTTCAGTCTACTGTCCAGGTCAAGTCCCAAATATCGCACTTCCTCAGATGTAAGAATCGGCACATTGTTAAAACGCACCTGAAGATATGATTAAGTGTGAACACAATGAACACACTCTTCATTTCGTTCATCTTTATTTTCCACCTGGTAACCCGACTACTAATCTCATCAAGGTGGTTTCGTAATATAAAAGACGCTAGTATGGGGTTTTAATGGGATGTGAGAAATGCTGTCATCAGCAAATATAGCCAATAAAGTATGAGCGTATAGCTCCCCTATAGTCTGACGTGAAGATATTGAACAACAATGGTCTCAGTAAACTGCCCAGTGGAACTCCTACTTTGACACATTTTATGCCTGGCAAATCGTTACCTACTTTTATTGTCAGTCAAGTACGGAAATTATATTAAATAGAAAGCACGAGGAAACAAAATTTTGAGCTTGGAAAGCTATCCTGCATATCTTATCAAAAGCCTTACTGATATCGAGGAATATAATTTTTTTAATCAAAAGCACTGGAAATGTAATCTACCAATCGATGACATTGCTAAATGATTGAATGACGTTTTCTGAAACTGAACTGATGATTTGTCAATATATCAAAAGAATTTAGACGATGAAGATTTTTTTTTTTCAAATAATTTGGAAAAGGAAGGAAAAAGACTTAATAGGACGTTAGGAATTTGTACAGTCTGAAGGTTTATTGGATTTTAATATAATAACAACTTCAGAATATTTCCAAGCAGCTGGGAAATATGTTATTCTAAAATAGCGTTGCAGATATAAGTAAAAAGGAATTCTCTTTTCCTTGTAAAAAAAATTAATAATAAATCTGATAATAAAAGTATCTAAAGGAAAAAAAAAATTCCGCATAAACCAGGTTTCGGATTAGGCGTGTTCAATTAAAAAACATTTATTTAAAAAAAATTGAATTAATTTTTTTTTGTGATTTAAAAATAAACTAAACAATTTTACTTTCCCTTACCTATATATGAAATATATATAGAAGGAAAGTATTGCGTTCGTGAAAATTTTCGAATTCGAGTTTTCAACGGAAATGCACCTTTTAAGGTCCCCTGAGGCCAAATAACCAAGTCTCGCAAAATGGCCTGTATGTCTGTGTGTATGTGAACAGCCTAGCTCGAAGAATTGTACGATACGGAAATTATGTATTTGAGGAAGGCACATGAATTGGATGTTACAGTAACTTTTTCGTCAAAATCGACCTATCGGAAGTGCCACTTTCTATAATCGATTTTACATTTTTTTTACAATTTTTTCGAAAACGGCTCTAACGATTTTGATGAAACTTTTCATATTTGTAGTAAATCACCAAGGAAATGCAGGGAAAACAAGTTATGATGAAAAGAATATTTTATTTGCGCATAACTTAAAAAGTAAGCATTTTATAGTAAATTATTTATAGAATTATTTCAAAGGTAATTAAATTATCTAAAAAACAAAAAAAAAAAGAATTATCAAAATCGGATCAGTACTAGCAAAGATACAGCGTATTTCATGAGGACTACAAGACCGTAGATGGATAACCGAGCGCATCCGAAAGGAGAACTTCCTCCCCACCATTCCGCAAATCTGTTGCCAACAATACGCTCTGAAATAATGCAATGTAAGAATACAAAAGTAGAAATTAACTTTAATAATTTCTACTTTACATTATTTAATGGAAACAAACTGTTTCCTTGGTAACTAAACTGAAACTTATAAAATATATTTTCAACTTAATATATAGATAGTGAACAAAATTGTACTAAAATTGTTTAAAAAACTGTTTTATTGTACTTATTTGGGAGAAGATGTGAACAATTGAATGCTGCTGAGTTTATTTCAAGTATCGTTTATGCGAACTCTATAAAATTATATTAAAAAGATAATTATTATAGGACGGTAAGAGAAAGTTGTGTGATGCGCGCAACGCACCGGATTTTTTATTTTGTCTTTATTCGCGTGCAACGAATAAATGTAATTTAATTATTTTTTTTCATTCTTCCAAAATCTAGACTTTCGCGAACTGTAAATTGTTACCTTTCTAAGAAATTAGAGAAGTAAAATAGGTATTATGCATTTTACATTTTAAGTTAATTGAGATAAATGCTAACTCGGTGTTTATTAGTTATGTGTAACAAACTGTAAAATGTCGGATACTTTAAGTAAACTTATTAAATGTTAATTTTAAAAATACAATATTTTAGTGAGTAATTAGAGAAGTTGCTAATAAATGCATTTTACTTTTTGAGTTGTCTTTCTTTTAATATAATTGCTTCTATTGCCCGTAATATAAAGATACATCATTTTTGTTAATTTTTTTTTTTTAATTTTGTCAGCATTGAAACTGTATTATTCGTACTATTTTCCTGATAAAAAAATGAAATTAAACATGCATATTTCGGTAATTTATTCCACTTTTTATGAGTGGTGTATAATCATAGAATTTATAATTTTTCATTGGTCCACTTTCTGAACCCTTTGATTTTTTATTTTTTTTTTATATTATTATTTTTTATGTTCTGTACAGAATTATTTAAGGTGAAGGCAAGGGATCTAAATTTTTAGTTAACTTTCTTAAACTGTACAGACTGCCAGTTATACGCTGAACTTTGACAAAGTATATAAAGTTTTAAACTTATTTCAATTAGTGAAAATTCCCTTTTCGATAAAATAAAGGTCCCTGAGATAAATTAATGACTGACTGCCCTTGATGAAATTCAGGAGCTATGGCAGGAAATGGTTGTAGCATGAAGAGGGGGAGAAAAGAGGTGGCTTTTTGCCCCTCTAAAACTCTAATTAGCTGCCAGTCAAGTTTTTAAACTTAAGAATGCAACGCAACTATGATAGTAAAGTAACTCTTTACCTTTATTGCTATAATAAATCAGTTTTATTCTTAATTATTCTTGGAAGCTTATTTTTCAGTCAGGTTCAGATGAAGTTTCTAGATTTTAATAAGTAGCTTTTCTATATTACTAATGTCTATCAATCCATAAAATATCCTATGGCGAAGAAGAAATTTTAGGACCTTTTATAGTTGTATTGAGGAATAGTTGTATGCCATTCTGAAAAGAAACAACGGATGGTAAAGTCGAGTTCCGAGGATTAAGCTGATACGACCTTTGGCTTTGGTGCCAAATAAACTGTCTCAGTAGTCTAGAAGAAAAGGACGGACGGATTTTTTATTTTTATTATATTTTTGGATTCTACTTATCTTGGAACCAAAATCATTCAAATTGATAAGAATGATATTATGAATGCTCGAGGTATTATTTTTTTTCTTTTACAAAAAAACATTTTCGATTTTTCTCTAAAATTATCATCGTGAAAATCGTCATACGTCATCGGGATTTTCTTCATAATTAGCGAATTTAATTCGATTAAATATATAATTCACTAGGAACATCAAGATCCAGAAATTGTTGAGAAGACATCGATAGTGTAACTGCGAAACCACCCAAGTCCTTCTGAAATAATTTTTCAGGAGACAAATAAAAGGTCAACCCTTTTGAAGCTTTTTAAACTTAAAGGTTATTACAACGGTAATGTAAAAATGACAGTCCATTCCATCCGAAACCTTTTGTTTTGTTGGAGGAATGAAAAACTTTTATTTTTAAAAATATAGGACACTTAAGAGGATTTGCAGTTATACTGACAAATGTTAAAATGTTTACAAAAAACTAACGTATGATTCTGAAAAAGAATTGTCATTTTTTATAATTATGCAACTAAAGTAGGATAATTAATATAAATAATGAGTTATCATGCATTTGAGGAAACGCGAGCCAATACAGCACGAGGTTTTTCGTTGGTTTTATTTCTGTTTTTTTTCCTCATCTATAATAAAAGTAGCCAACTTAAAAATTCCATCTAGTTCTAATATTAAAACTGCACAAGCTGACCTGGATTCTCATGGAAGTCATTCATCGTTGAGAGCCATCCTCTCAACGATGATAAAGTGTCTCCTACACAGTGGTAAATAATCCTGGATTATCAAAGAGATCTCAAATCCTGCTCCTTTTCAGTATTAGAAATAAATTTACGAAAATCTTATTGACCTGGTATTTTTTAGTCTCGTTTTTCTTCTACTCTTCAATATTAAGTAGCCTCTTAAAATTGATGTATGAAAAAAAAAATATTTATCTAATATATTATATTCACTATTATAATACTATAGGCACTATATTGTATTATATTATATATTATATATATTGGTTGAATATTCTGATTCCTATTATTATTTTTTTACTATATAATACAAAAGTGAAAACTATATCCAAAAGGTTTTTAGACCAGTCGACTCTTCTATATTCCTTATTACAAAGATTTGAAACTCGGACTTCTAAGGTTCATTTTTTTTCTTGGTTAGTTCTGAAACCAGTTAAATTAAATCTACTGAAGATAACTGAGTAGCTATTTGAATAAAGAAATTCCCCGATCCGAAAAAGGAAATTAGTGAGTTAATAAGACAACTCTATACGCCAAATACCATGCCGCGTCTATTTTAAATAAAACTAAGCCATATGGTAATGTTCCTTATTAATGTCTGGAATTGGAGTATCCATAAGTTCGGAATAGTTTTGAAAATGTGCTGTAGGATCACTACAGAATCACTACCTATCGATAAAAAATGAAACGATGAAGTGGAATGAAAGCCAATGGGGCCATTGAAATCGTCTTCACTCCAAGCACTCCATGCGATCCACTTCATCGTTCCATTATCCGATTGGGAGTGATCGCCAGTGCCCATCTATATGGTATGTAGAGAGATTGTATAATTTTTGGTGGTTTTCGATTGACTTCTTGCCGAGATATTATCATAAGAAAACAATTTCTTAAAATTCTGATTATCAACTTTTTTTCCTCAAATCCATCTCAAATCATTCCTCAGTATCAGATTAAAAGCGTGAAAACCTACCTCGATACGAATTACATAAACATTTATGGTTAGAATAAATGTTGGAAAAACTACAAAAATTACATCTACATATATATTCTTCTATTGAATTTTCAAGATTCTATGGAAAAATCTTCTCGAAATATTTCTTGTTTTTTGTTTCCGAACTGCAACAATTTAATAATGGTTCCAAAATACTTCATATTTTTCTCTATCTTCATAAATGGCCGTATGGGCGATTAAACCTTTGATCGGTTGCCATCTTAAACCACCCAATGACTGGTGTCATATCTAAAAAAAAAAAAAAAGATCTAGGAGTCTTAGAGAAAAGCCAGAGACGGCGGACGTACGGATTTTTTAAAATTAGATTTTTAAGAATCTATGAACTAATAAGTATCTTGAAAATTATAACCTCAAATTTTGAGGGAGAGTGGATCAATTTTTTTTTCTTAGTCGACTAAAAAGTATTATTATTGGAAATAATAAAAATAAAAATGGGATCAGTAAACTTATCGATTTTTTTCACCCCTTGATCTTTTGGGAGTTTTTGAACATAGAAATGCATTTTTCCATAAACTAAGTAAAAAAAGAAAAAAAAAAAAAAGATGTTATTTCAGATCCGAAATAACAACCTTAGAATAATGAGGATACATATTTAATAGACATGAAAATAGTTTAAAAAGGAAATTAAATAAATTATTAAGAATAATATCTGATATTTTATATATATATATATATATATATATATATATATATATATATATATATACTAGTATTATTCCACTAGTATTAAATACTTAAGGCAAAACAGATGAAATAAATCGTAAGTGGAGTTGACAAACGTTTGAGAAAAACTAACCTACTTTTTTGATTATCATTTATTAATTTGGTTTAAGGATATTATGTACTCCAACATGGGCAGAGAGGATGACTTATCATAAAGTTTCAATTTGAGATTCTACCGCTTAGTAATAATATAATACAGTGAGCTCTAGCCTCTGATTTATTTCTGTATTAACATAATATTAATATTTGCAGAGGGCTGTATAAGGCTGGATGGGGATTGAGTACGGTTTAGAAGCAGTTGGTCTGCTAAGCCGGAAGCCAATAACCACAGACAAAATTAAACACCTCACTATAGCCGCAAAGCAGACAGTTGCTTTTGGCATTTGAAAAGCATGGCTGCCTTCTCAAGGGAATAACCACCAGTGCTGCCCTTTATCAACAAAGCCGAGTTCATTCAGCGTAACCTCTCGCATTTCACCATAATACTGGAAACTGCTGGATTCATATTTCATTCATAGGCCCTCATACACACATAAAACAAAAAATTTAATGATTAATTCAAAACACAACGTTCCTGATATTTATACACATACACATACATTTAATTAATTAATACATTTAAGTGAGAAAATCAATAAATTATAGCAATATTTCAATTTATATTTCTTGTATACAATGTTTATTTGTATACGATGTATTTTTTTTGTTTACTGATTGTATGATTTCATTAATTTATATTAGTTTAGTTCGACTTTAATTGGTATATTTAATCTCATTTATTTTTTATATAATTTTTTTTCTAATTTCATGAGCCTATAACCCAATACCGGACTTGAATATCCAGGATATACGAAATGTTAAAAGAAATCGATACGTGATTGCGCAATCTTAAAATTGATAGTATTTTTATGATAAGAGTCTCGATAACCCAATAATGGACATCAATATCGAGGATGTCTGAAAAGTTAAAATAAATCGTATGTAAGGGCGCGATCTTAAAATCGACAGTATTTTCATAATAGGACTCCCGCTAACCCGAAAATAGACCTCAATTTCGAGGATATATGAAAAGTTAAAATAAATCAATACGAATACACATGAAAAAAACTCACGCTAATTATGATTATTTCAAGGTAAATCTACTTTACCAAATAGTTGATAATATCTTTTATATGTTCATGTAACATATCACATGATATGAAAAATCTTTAAGAATAAAAATTGAGATATTTGGTACATTTAGAGCAAAATATATGACATTTATTGGTGTAAATATTGTGTAACTGCCAACTAGCCTCAAGCATTTATTTTGCAGCACTTGAAATTTTCTATAATTTAATTAAAGAGGGACTCCAGTATACTGCACTCTTATTGTTTAATTCCCATTTAACTTATATTTTTTCTTCGGAGGAGATGTGGTCCTGTAATCACCTCTGTTCTCTAGTTGATTCATCTTTTATGAGTTCGAAAATGCAGTATTTTATTCTTGAAAGCTTCGAGTATTGTTCGTCCCTAAGCGCAAGAAATTACTTGATCAAAAATTACAGGGAATTTTATAATTTCAAAGTTCCGAATTCCAGTATTGGCAAGAGGAATCATTTAAAGATATTGACTGGCGCATTCCGTGTTTCCAACCGTGTTTTCATTTCTTCTTAAATTTGAAAATAATACCGTAATTGAGGAAACGTACAAGCATTGATAGTTAGTGTTTTCCATAGTGTTTGGACAACAACGACCTATTAGCAATGAGCTTCATCAACATAATGAACTTAGTTGACCATTCCGAATTGTCAATATGCTAATGTTTGCCAAACCACAACAACGAGTCCAACAAACGGAACGGTAACAAGCAACAACGAGATAATTTTAAATTGGAAAAACGGAAAATACTCTGAGATAAGTGGAGGTACAAGGGTTGGATATAAATGCGCTTCAGATTATTAATTAAGATTAGGAAAAGCGATTTCAATTCCAGAAAAGTTAAAGGAGATTCATGTACTGGCCCGAAAAACATCTACTTTTAATTCGAATACCTATATTTAAAAAAAGAGCTGATATAGTTGAAAGAAAATGGTAAAACATTTTTTCTGACTCATTAATGAGTTATTTCACTATCGAGAAGTTTTTTTTTATTTTCTAGAATATCCGTCAGCATTTTTACATTTTATATTCCAGACAATGTCCTCCCTCCCCCCTCCCCCCCAAAAAAAACCACAATAAATTATAATAACTGTTACATTGTTATTTTGTGAAGTTTGCAAATTTTATAAAACCAAATCAGAAATATGTCGATTGATAACAAAATCATATTGTTACCTGACCAATAAAACTGTACATACTAACACCTAGCAACAATCCACAAACATATCAAAGTTATGTGATTATGATTTATTATAATTTAATCTTTTTTTCTTATTTGTTTATTTATTTATTTTATTTTTTGCTCATTATCTTATTCTTTTTTGTTATACTCTATGGCTCTAAAGCTCTACTGATTGCACCTGTAATATTATTCTAAAGGGATATGTTCCGGAATAAATAAAGAATTTATTATTATTAAAAAAAAAAATAATCATAAATCTCCTATAATAATATAAGGTATAATTGGCCGATTTCAAAAACATTCTAAAGTCTCTAAAACACCAGTAAATAACTAAACAGTCAATGTTTATCCAATCGGGCATCATCAGAGCAGAAAAAGAAGATCGCATAACCGCACATCTCACATCAACAGTCTTAAAAAGACATGCCACCATTTTATTCTGTAATATTAAACATTTTAGATTTTATCGCAGTCTATCTTAGGTTTTCCTGTTATAATTTTCTAAATGTAGCATCTTTGACCATATTTAAATAATTTTGGGTCTCCTATTTGGTACTTCTCCAAATAATTATAGATGGGCAATCCACATCAGCACTGATTCAAAGAGCCTGACTCTTTTACCTCAGTGAGTGATCAGTGATTCAGTGGAAAAGGGCCACGTGAATTGGTGAATAATGACCTTTTTTATTAAATTATAATTTGCGGTTTGTAAATCATTTCACCCATGGATTGTTTCAATGTTTCACCAATCTCTACAATTAGTGTTGCATTCAAGGTTTTGTAATCTACAAAATTATTATCGACAGAATATAGTTTTTATTGACTATTAAACTCGATAGAGGGTGGATGCCAAAATTTGTTCAGCTGTTGACTCACGCAACTACTTATGAAAATTGTTTCTAAATTTAAATAGTTAAATTTTAAGAACTATTCATAAATCATACAATAAATTGATATGATAAATTTTATTCGCGTACTTTTGTCACAGGACCTCCCACCATTGGTTAAGGATCCACTGTCAACTCAATTTTCAGCACCCGTCCTATTCATTATATGCATCCTCTTTATATTTATTAGCACCTGAAGACCGAACCATGCTCGGAAATTATTTTATTTAATCAGTTTTTAATTTAATTAGTTAACTTGGATGAAAAAAAAATATAATAGTTATATGTTGTTGCCATGCACTTTACAATGATTTAGCTACTTTTATTAAATATGAGACAATATAAATACAATAAAGATGTGAATATTACAACAATTATACATAACATATAATTTTTTTCATCACTAGAGAGGTTGGAAACAAAAGGCCATACACTTCCTCTGCTTTCTTAGTCGTCCAGAGATTATTTGATAGTCTCTCCATATTTACTAAAACATTTAAATTGATCTTCAAGAAAATATTAAGGGACATTTTTCTATGAAGGGAAATTATTCTATAATAAAATTGAAGATAAAATAACTAATAATGAACCGTTTATTTAAAAATATATTTGTTTGAATGAGATTTGACTGGAAAAGATTACGCGATCTTTAATTCGGTTTAATGACACGCATTTCGCTTTTTTTCATTCCCGCCTCCAGCTTGCTTGATTTTGTAATAAATAAAGAGTTCCTTGTGTAAATTAAGACTCAAATCGATTTCCGAGGCAAAAAATCTTATTCTAAAAGCAAAATCTAAATCTAAGGAAAATCCTTCCGAGTGATTTCGAGATCCATTTTGCAGACGGACAAACAGAAATTGCTCTTATTAGAGAGCATAGAATAATTTTCATTAAAGAAATAGAGTGAAAAATATTATGAAATTGTCAAAAATAAAAGGTTATAGCTCTACATAATCGAAACCACAAATTTGAAGGAAATAAACATAAAATAAAACGCTTGTAATCCGATTTATAGCAATATTTAGCCTTTCTAACATTTATATCAACTACATACAAAGTCATAATAGCTAAGTAATAATTTTTTCTACAAAGAATATGCGCCTGAAAAACTAGGAAATTATCAAAATTTTTTGAGACCCAAAGTGCGAGTGCAAAATTAAGAAGATTGAAAAAAAAAACTGTAAATATAACCAAAATTTTTAACCATCGACCATTTGAAAGAATAAAAATAAATATAGGAATACCCTCTCATGTTTGTCAGTATCATTAACAAATAATGAACCATACGGTTTGGTTGATTTCTATCCACGGGATAGTTGATTTATAATGATAACTATTAATCCACCGTTCCTCTCATTTCAGGCCAACGGTTGATCGAATCTGTGAGTCGATGCAATACAGGACGAACGCAACTGATAAACGATTATAACCCGAGTTTCCTCGACCGCGAATTTCCGCGGATCGAGGATGGGCAATTAATTGAAATGAGTAAGCATCTATGACAGAGTAATTATCGTTGACTTTCCCCAGAAAGAGATAAACAACAAAATGGAAACGCCTGCAAATTCAAACGAAAGATTTCCACAAAGTTGGACAACAGTTGAAAACATTATTTGTTTATAAAGCGTAAAACAACCATTGCTTTGAAAACTGAATAAAGTTTACTTTATTTTTTTAAATAATTGTTTTAAAATTTTTTTTGTGGTTTTCCTTCCAAAGTTTCCAAATATTTTTGAAAAAATATCTAGGCCATTGACCGACGGTACATTATTATATATTTTTCTAAATTTCAGGTATTCATATACGAATGATCTAAAACTAAATTAATTTAAAATAAATAAAGAACATAAAATGTAGTAAAACGCTTATCCGGATTTTTTTATGTATTGTTTGTTTATCTTTAAGAAATTCACTTTCTGTTCATAATAACAAAAATAAAAAAACCTATACCTCTATAACCCGTGAAGGGTCTAGGGTTTAGTTCATTAGATTAGTAGCACAATGGCTTACCCACTGAGCTACCGCTCTCCGCTCACAATAAGATAATACGAAATTTTATTAAATAATGCTAGTAGGAATTCATAATTCTAATTGCATAATTTAAGATGGACAAAAAGTTAATTTTAAATTTCATATGTTATGGTGTAAATGAACTTTTTTATTACTATTGATCTTGTTCTTAACTAAGATATTTTAATATTTCACAATTAAAAAAAAAATTGTAATTATATAGTATTATAATTGTAACCTTCTTTTATCAGAAAAATTCGTGTTATTCGAAATTTTCCTGCCCTAATTATTTCGGATAATCGAGGTTCTAATGTAAATTAAAAACAATTCCTTTCCTCAAAAGTTTTTTTTTCTCTTCAGCATTTTTTTCTTTTTATTCAGTATCAAGGTTCCAATAATTAAAAAATAAACGAAGCCCAGCATCGAATGATTTATAATTTTCAAACTTGAAAGCAGCTTCAATGGCACCGGGGCTAAAACGGGATTGAATAAAAAGAAATTGACGTGGGGAGGGGGAGGCGGAACGCGAAAAAAAGAGAGAAATGATATTGAAAAAAAAAAAGGAAAAAGGCAAAGGGAGACTAGCTAAAAAAAAATAAATAAAAAAGACAAAAAGACAGCTTGAAAGAGACGCTGCTAATGAATCTGGGATTGTGCTCGCAATCGGTAGCTGGATAGGGTCACGTGATGGCTTTTAACCACAACTATCTACTCTGATTCCTAATTAAATTCCTTCACTATCTTCTTCTAGCCTCTTCCCATTTTCCTGTTACTTCTATTTCTCCCTTCCGATATTTTGTTTTACTAATAAAAAAATACATAAAATAAAGACTAGGAGCATCTCTACCACTGACTAATTTATTTATCTAATTTAATGAAGGTGAGGTCTGAATTAAAGCTAAAAAATATTTATCAAACGACAAAAGGTAATCCAGGAGGAATAACGACAAAATAAGATAAATTTTCTTTAAAAAAAAAAACGTAACTAAAAATAAAAAAATGTAAATAAAAGGCATAGCGAACCCAAAGGTTCGATGCCCATACCACTAATAGACCCCCGCCGACAAACCTACCTCTGCTCAATTAAAACAAAACCCAAATCCTCTATGACGGACCTAATATATCACAATCCTCCCATCTGTGTTTCGGTCGCCCCCTAGGATAACAGAGCACCGACCTTCAACCAAGGGTTTAATCTTTCTCGCTCCAAACCCCAGGGTGTGACCACATCGGAACACCCCACGACCTCTCTCCAAACTTGACAGGGAAGGTATTTCTGAGCCCCTTCAATAGAGTTTCAAACACCATGATGAACGGAACCTTCCGTCTACGCTGACAATGCTCAATGGCACCCAATTATCATTATCTCTATCGCAAAAGAAAAAGGATCGGAGTTAATTTTTTTAATTTGAGGTGAAACAAAAGTTTTTAATTCATTAGTATGAGGATTAGAAAAATTATTAATCTTAATTAATTTAATTTTAAAATTATAAGAAATTTTTGTAAGAATTGGAGATATGTCACATTTCAAGAAATTACTTATTTAATTTACCAGTGTCTCTTCGAATTGTTTTCACAAAATTGGAAAAAAACTTACTCTAACAAAATTCTACAACATTAGTAATATTTTAATCAGTAACCAACCACTCTTCACTTTTGTTGTTGCTAGTTTTGTTAAAATTTAAATATAATCAATTGATGTTTGTATGGTAATAATATTGTACTTCTACAATGATGTCAATGATTTCTGAAACTAATTTTTTTGCGAGACATCCCGCGATTTAGGCTAAATCAGAGGATTTCTACTATATTTTAAATAAATATATAAATAAATAAATTAAATAGAATCCAAATAATAACTCGAGCATCAAAATAAAATAATAGTATTACAAAAATTAAATATTCAAGAGAGTATTTGCTATTTTACTAAGAAAAATTATACAAGCTTCAACGTGTCTAAAGTACATAATTTTTTGTTTATTAATTGGTTCTACGCCTCTAGCCTAAAGATTCATTGGCATAAAGGGATAATTTATAATCTGTTGTAGTATCCAGTAATTTTATAGAATTTAAGCAAAGTGGTGACTTGTTGTTCTTCTTCATCTATCAGAACTCCTCTTAATGTTTTCGATAGTCCAAGTTTTTCTCTGATTCTTTCAAATTGGGTACACTCTAGTAGTTAGTGTTTTACTGTTTTGGGGGCATTGTTGCACCATTGGCATGTGGGTGTTTCATATGGGAGACTTCTTAGAAGGTAGCCATGTGTAAGCTGACAGTGTCCAATCCTAATTCGGCACAGTATTATTTCTTCCTTTCTTGACGTTCTGGAGTTTGTGATCCAATTCCTGGAGTCAGGCTTTACTTCCAGTATCTTGGACTCTTTTCCTTTCCAATTCTGCTCCCAATCTACCAGTAACCTTTCCTTTAATTGGTGCACCCAGTCTTCAAAGGTAACATCATGCAGCTCAGCTACCCCTATTAATTCTCCTTTTCTGGCCAAATGGGCTGCTTTGTCAGCTTTTTCATGGCCCGAAATTTCGTAATGGGCTGAAACCCCTACGAAAAACTACAGCCGCAGCTCTGTTGTTTATCACCCACCAATCGTGTATTATTTTTCTAATTAAGGAACTACTTGGCCATTGGCTGTCGATAGCAGCCAAAACATTCCATGAGTCTGTCTGTTACAACAACCCAAACAAATTTTTTAGAGCCTATTATCGAGTGTAGAGCTTTCATGATGGTTGTGGCTTCACCAGCGAAAACGAAGCACTATCCTGATAGGTTAAACAGAATATGGTTCTGTTTACTCTATACAGTGCAGCCAAGACTATCTTCCATTTTGGAGGCATCGGCAAATACCACTTCAAAATCCTTATATTTTTTCATTAGTTATAGGGAGGAGGTCTAGGCTAAAAGAATCGGAGAAGTAATTCCTTGGTTTGGGATTACACTAGGGGCGAGGGTCGGTGCGATGGGTGATACTTCGTTATGGGCAGCGCTATAAGAAACTGTTGGTACTACTTATTGTTCTTGGTATTTATCTTAGGGACGAAGCGAGGACGAGACCTAAGAAGAATCAGGAACAAGAAGTGTGAACTGGTGGGGGAAGTGAACCCTCCCCATTCCCCAAACCCCTCTCTCCCTATGACCGATTCAAATCAAATTTATTTTTGGTGATTTTAATCCTAAAATATTGGAGATGTGTCCCGGGGTTTGTTCCAATGGGACCTTGGAACCGAGAAAAAAATAAAACACGCTGAAACTGCTTTATTTTATATCTCGAGTTTGGAAAATGATATCGAAGTGGTTTTCCCACCAAAATATTCGCTCTTCAAAGTCAAATAATGTAAAAATACAAACTTTAAAAAATAATAATAAAGTTTTTTTTTTTTATAAAATACTTTGAAAAAAAATGTTTAGATTATTGGGTAAACTAGCATAAATGATTTTTTCACTCCGAAAATTATAGAAGATTTAGATTCAGCGCACCAAAAAAAAAACAAAAAAAACATTTAAATTCAAATTATCATCGAGAACAAAAACAGCAATAGCAATCTCGTGAATGAAGATCCATTCATACGTTATAAATTATATTATAAGCGGTAATATAACTAACAATATAAATAACATTATATAATGCATAATAATATAAATAATGTAATATAAATAACATTGTATATATATTGTTCATTTATACATGTAAAAGAGATTCTTTAATAGACGGAAGATAAGAAAACAAAAATATAACTAAATTATTAATTTATTAAGACCAAAGTAATCACAGTTCGGAAGATTGATTTTGACACAACAAATTTCTGGCTTAACATACATTTTCCGTACGGGAAGCTCAGTCAATAAAATTAATTGGAGAGGGTTTGATAATACTTAGCAGGCATAATAATAATAATTTCTATTATGATTATAATCATATAGATTAATGAGCAAGTGTATAACCGAATCGTTATATTGTTTTAGTGATTTGAGTAGGTAAGTGATTTGTGAATTACAGATATTGCGTTGCTGCCAATAAACCAGCTCTGCTTTTGACAGTTGGCTTGAGTATTTCATATTGACAGCACACAAGCAATAAATGCTTGCAAACCAGCATTTAAGAAAATTAAAACTTGAGTGAAAAGAAAATTCTAAATAAATAAAAAAAAAATTGTATACTTATATAATTATGATATTCCTGTTTTATATTTATTAGATAAGAGCAAATTTTACAATTAAAGATTTGACAGCAACTAATCAATCATTTATATTTGTTATTTGAGAATAAAGAATAATACATATGTAAGATGGTTTCAATGTGAATATAAACAAAACATCATTACCTAAACAAATAATTAAATTAAACGTTCTTTCAACAGTGAGAAGTTTGAAACACATATTCCGTCACAGTTATCACCAAGCAAAGGTTGTAACAGCGTAACTGTATATTTATCCGTATATATATATATATATATATATATATATATATATATATATATATATATATATATATATAATTTTTTCATATTAAAAAAAGAATAAGAAAAAAGAAAAAGACAGAAAATAAAAAATACAAAAATAACACAGGCCAACAAAAAAAATTTGTTTTAAAACTTTTTCAACTTTAATAGTTGATCATTATAGATTTTTATGTGCTGAATCTAAATCTGGCCTTAGTTTTTTTGTATCACCCATTGTTATCCAGCAATATGCTTTGTATTATAAAGTATCATCATCTGGTGGTTCAGGGACCGGTAAATCTACACAGTGCCATATTGTTCGGATGGCGGACGGAAGGTAAGGGTAGCTTATTACCTTCTTGTTTTTTTGAGTTATGACCAGTAATATCGACACTGCAAAAATAGCAATCATCGGAATGATTTCTTGGCTCCCTCCATATCATAGGAACAGCAAATTTAAAGGTTTTTTCTCCTTTTTTGGCCATTTTCTTAGATCTTCGACACATACATAACATACCTTATGCGGGGCCCAAGATTTATCCTGATCACCAATTGTGAGTGATACAACTTTTTTAATATCATATTTGGATTCAGCACCCTAAAAACTATAGGAATAAGGTATTTTCAGTAAAAAAGTTTTTTCATCGTTGGCCTGTGTAATCAATTGATTAGTAAAGCTGAAACTTGTACATTGAAAACTATTATTTACATCTGATCTAGATGTTAATCTTAATTGAAATTAGAGAGCATCTATTTGGAAAGTGAGGTGTTTGATTTGAATGAGAATTGAGAAGAAGCACGGCAGATATTAGAAGGAAAGGAATTCCAGAGGGTATTGGAGCGGACAAGAAAGGAACGTTCGAATGTTTTGGTTCTGTGGGAAGGGGTACAGAGGCCAAAAAGGCGCGATCTTGATACCTGTTCGTGGACTGAGGATTCGAATTGTAGGATGGTGTAGAAGTAGGAAGGATGCTAGGAGTAGATAGTTTGATATAGGAAAGATCCGATGAAATACTGTCTACGGTTGGTGGGGAAGAGCAACTTTAACTCGCCATAAAGATGGGACACATGAGACCGTCTCGAGGTAGCGAAATATGATGTTAGATGATGATATTTATTTCGAAATAGACTACCTAAAATACTGTTATAAAATTGTTGAATTTTATTGGGGGAGGAGGCAGTGAAAGAAGGGGCGGTAAAATTTAGCTAGTCCACCTCGGAAAAAATCCTAGTTCCGGACCTGAACGGTAGTGGTCCGACACATGTTTGATGCATTGCATGCTTTATCTATTTCATGCTTATATGTATCCTTTAACCCTTTTAGCTTATTAACGATACTTATACGCGAAAAATACGGCCAGAATAATGTCAATACAATAATTGATTGACTTGATTGACAGTTCACCTCTGGCGTAGAGATATAAATCCAGTTTTTAATCGATTGGATTTTAGCTAATTTTGAAAACGAAAAACCAATAGTAACTTAATTCGTTACTGCTTAGTGAAAATAATATATTATAGTTTTTTTGTTCATTTATTAACTGCGAAACATGAGTATATAGGGACTTGTAAGGAACCGTTTTCCTTTTTACAGATTCATGGAATTTTTTTCATATAAAAATAATATAATACACAACAAATGACTGGCAAATGATGCTATTAAATGTCGAGCAGAGATGTTACTTGGCTATTGTTTGTAGAAAAAATAAATTTCCGATGTACAATACCAATACCAAGTGCGCTTCAGGCAGGGAACGGTACTTGAAAATTCCATTATTTTACGATCAAAGGTTACTGCTTCAGCTCATCAATAGCGAACGAGCAAGAGGGAAGTAATCCTATTTTCAGTTTATTTTTGTCTTCAGCGGGCTTGGAAGTTGATCATATCACCGCAATATTCTACAATATTTCACGCTCGTTGCCTTAGAGCTCTATTCAAACCGGTTTCGATGGGTTGAAATTTTCGCATGGTCTTACACATACATATGCAGGTATGTTGTACCAAGTTCAATTCTCTTAATTTCATCCTTTATTTTTTGAACAAATTTTACTAATTATTAAAATTGATTTGTTATCATTAGTATCCATCAAATTTTTCACTACAGGTAAAAAAAGCAAATTAGTCCACAAACGTTAATTTAAAAGTGTGTCGTACTATCATAATATTTTATTAGTTTATCTTTTCTGCTTCTCCATAACTAAAGTATTTTTCAGATTTGTTTTTATTATTATTTGTTTCCCTCCCTCTCTGAGTAAATAATTGTTTCAAGAAAAAGAAAAAAACAAAACAATGAATCCTCTGCTTGGTTAAGGTAACCATTTTTAATTGGACCCACCAATACAGGATGTCCCGTAAGCCACGGAAAATATTTCAAGAGGTGATAGTAGACATCAAGTACAAAAAGTGCATATGGGCCATAGTCAAGTCAAAGCAGGATACTCAAGTTTTTTATTTTATTAAATTAAGTTACTTTTTTTGTTCAATAGGAAACGAGAGACTATTCAAGTTCCGATTGCATCATCGTAAAATAGGCAAAATTCCCTTTAAGCATTATAGTTTGGCTTAACTACATCCATTGTAAGAGAGCTTTCGGGCGAACCAATGGCGCAAAATGTTTTGTTTTTTTTAAATCACATTTCACTTGTGAATGTTTTTCTCGACTCTCTGCTGTAAAAATACTTTTATTAAGTATTAATTCCGTATAAATGAATTCGAGGTTTCTTTTAAGATTGTTCTAGAATTTGCTCACGATTTGTCAAAACGTGTGATGTAGAATTAGGTTTCCCCTGTAAAGAAGTATTTTGAGAATGAAATTTATTAAATTCACTTTGTTTCTAGTCTAGTGATATAAAAAATTATAAAATTCGGTATTGATCCGCCCGAAAATAATGGGCTGAACTAAGCCAAACTATATTTCTTAAAGGGGATTTCGTATACTTATACTTGTCGATGGAATAATCGCAACTTAGTTACCTTGATTAGGTTTTGAATGATCGCTTCTTATTCAACAAAAAGTGTGACACTTAAAATACTTTAAAAAATTAAATATGTTGCTAATTTGTATTAACAGCGTCATGGCCCATATGGACTTATTTGCTGTTCTTGAGGTCTTATCACCTTTTTAAATATTTATCGTGACATACGGGAAACCCCAAGGTGGCCCTAATTAAAAATGATTACCTAAGCCAGTCAAATGATTCACTTTTTTTTTTTTTGTCTTGAAACAATAATTTATTGAAAGAGGAAGGGAAAGAAACAATAAAAAAAATTTTCTAAAAAATACTTTAGTTATGGAGAAGCAGAAGAGAGAAATAAAATACAACGACATTACGACATACTTTTAAATTGATGTTTTTGGACGACTATAGTTTATTTACTTTAGGTAGTGAAGCATTAGATGGATAAACATGATAACAAATTAATATAATAATTAGTTAAATGTGTTTAAGGGATGAAATTAAGGGAATTGAACTATTACGTCCTACGTCACCCACTGCGTAATGGGAAATTTTAAAGATCGCTTTTAGGCATTATTTTATTAATATTTTTACCAATGATTATGTTATCATAAAAGTAAATTTTAAAAAAATTAATAAATATTATAATAAAAAAAATTGAGTAAACGTTCTGACTTCCTGGTGAGGACCCAAGTCTCACTCCGATATGTCACCACCGGTCTAATAATGCTTACGTATACGACCTTCTTTAACTGCCAGGGTAATACCTTCGACCTAAGTACGTTTCCGAGTGCCCAGCAACATCTACTTCCGGCCATCATGCGTGACTTTATTTCTACCTGTATGTCATACTTTTCGTCGATGATGGTCCCAAGATATTTAAACTCCTGTACCTGCTCGAAGAAGTACTCTCCAGTCCTAAGACCATTCCTTGTCCCCCAATCTCTCCGGGAAATCTTCACATATTTAGTTTTGGTTTGATTAATGTTGAGTACTGCAATTGTTTTTCAACACGTACCCAATAGAGATGGCGAGGAAGCTGCCTTCTTGGCACTTTTTTTTTCAAAATTTTCAAATGAATTTAATACATAAAATAGATTCATTGCCAAAAAAAAAAAAAATAATAAAGAAGAAAGTTATGTTATGAAGTTATGAATCTTAAACAAAAAAAATACATATTGGTAGCCCTGCGTACACAGAAAAAATAACTTTCCTATTATTATTATTATTGAATTTAAAATTTCTTTGGTATCTGTTTAAAATCGATATGTATGTATTCATATGAAACTTTCAAAAATCTTGTTAGCTGGTTCAAACAAGTAGTATGGACCTCTATTCTTTCCTCAAATATCAAAATGCAAATTTTAAATGAATAAATACCAATATTTCTAGATTTAGGACCCCTTTGAATAAAGAACAAAACATTAGTCATAATGCCTGTCGGATTTACAGCCTCCGATTCCTTTACCTGGCTCAATTTTCTGGTTCTTTTTTTTTGTTATACATATTTTAGCGACCCCAGGTCTCATATTTATCAATCCCCATAGCGATGGTGGCCACAACCCTTCGCTCTAGAGGCAAGGATTAAGCCCCACCTCACCATTGCTTATCTCTTCGAGGGACTTCGCTCTCTCCACTTGCAAGACGGCTGCCACGGGAGACATAAGTGTCACGCGGTGATCAACCGTAGCTCTCACTACATCTGAAGCCTAGCTTTCGCTATAATCAGCTCCCGACCTTACAGCCATGGGCGGAGACGGTGTGGCGCAGAAGCAAGTCATGGGACCTCAAGGCGATGTCTATTCAGATAAGCCATACTTCATAATATGAGGTCTGTCCACAAATCTCTGTTAACCAATAGAATTAATTAAGTTAGTACCAATTGAATTTATCCATTAACATGCACTAACTTAATTGTCCCTTCAGGGATAACAGTTTAATGATCAATAAATCTATATTACATGAGATGGCTATGTATATTGTTCCACTGCATTGCTAACACTGAACAGAGAAATAAGGTTTGAAATGCAATTGGAGCAAGAGCTTGCGGGACCAGAATAATAGTACACTGAGGAAGCTTATAAGTAATTCAACTGCCTAAGATATAACTATTCCCTTCTGCCTCTTTGTTGATAACTATTGCATTAAGTTACAAAATAGGATACTATTTTACTTAAACTCAAATTTATAATTAATAGTTCTTATAGTTAAACAGTATCTAATTTCACAAAGATACCCATCGGAATACGAAGATGGCCCGGTTTTAATTTATCTATAATTTATAAATTATTAATAAAAATATTCAAAATCGGGACAAAAAATAATTATTGGGATATAGAGTAAATCGCCCAAAAGTTGACATGGCTCCGTAAGCTGAAACTTCAAATTTAAGTTTGAAAAATAACAATTACATTGAAGAGAATTCATTAAATTTTCCTCCAATTAAAAGAATGGTAGTTGAAGGATAATGTTAGCACTGTCAACAAAAATTATTGTATGAAGCATCCTTAAATCAAACACGTGTGAATTAGTGCAAATAAAGCAGCTCTGTTTCTTAGTGAATTTTATAAGAAAGTAAGGGTATTTCTTAAGATATATCTTCAGTGATGCATTCATTAAATTGTTTTTTGTTAGCTCTAAATATCCGATGACACTTAAATTAAGGACTTGAAAATATATGAAACACGTTAAAATAAACTATTATAAAATAATAATATAGCACAAAAATTGGGAGCACAATAAACACGCCTGCTCCTTTTCTTGACACCAATGTCAAGTTCGAGAAAATGGCTGACAGTGATGGACAATGAAAAATTGAGTTGGGATTTTCATTATGAATCCATTTGTCACGATTTTATTCATTTGTAATGACTGGAGCCTTAAATTGACGACCTATTTTCCATAAGTTAACAATCTGTTCCTAATAAAAACAGTCGATTTTTTTTTTTTATAAAAAAAACAGTTTATAAAAAGCAGGACTGGAAAGATGTTTGATAAGCGGAGAGGATCCTTTCTAGCAATGATGTTGAATTTGGCTCCCTTGTTACTCGCAATAGACTAAAAATTGACTAAAAACATAGAAATAGACTAAAAAAAAAACTTTTTTCACTTATGGTAAGATTTTTCGAAGTGGCAAATCACTTGTAAACTTAGCAATCCTCAAGTATTTCGAACGTTGAATAAAACATATTAATTTCCAAAATCACTGGCTATATATGGAAAAATTGGCAGCACTGCTTTTTTTTTGCTCATAGTTCCTATTTTTAGTTCAACTGATTTTTTTTATTTCTGAAAGTATATCTTTAGTTGTGTTTGAATACTTGAAAATTTATTAAATATTCCATTGTTCCAGATGTTTTTAATGCAATTTCGTTGTTTATTAAAAGAAAAAAGTTATATTCTTTTCATTTTCCCTCACTGTCATCCTCAGGAACAGAAAAGTAAAACTTAGGGACCGAACTACTGAAGACGTGTCAACAGTAGGGAAAGAGAGAGGCTGCTTTTATTAATTTATTTTTCTTGAAATACTTAATATTTATGAAATTGGTTTATATTAATTTCAAATAGAATGAGTTAACAAAAAAATTGATATACTCAAACTTTATTTTCTGCAAAAAAACTAAGGCAAACATTAATAAAAGCTTTGTAAATTCTATCTTAAGTTTATTGAAAGAAGGGGAGAAAAATTAAGTAATTTCGGAACTGCGAAATAACTACCATTGCACGCCCTTATTTGCGCCTTTATTTCCTTTCGTTTTTAATGTAGAATTACTTTCCTCTATCTGGGGTGTTATGACTAGGGGTGTAAATATCATAGAAGAATAACGATATATATTTTTCAAGGTTATCAAAGTAGTTTGATACATTACAATAAAATATCGATATTTCGATATATCGGGCCTGGATATTGTTTAATGTTTGAAAGGAGGAAGGTTTACATTGAATTGAAGGATTGGTTACTATTTATTATCAAAGTTAAACATGTAATAGCTTTAATAGCAACAATTAAAAATGTATATACTGCTTAGCACAAAAAAAGTATCAACTAATTAATATTAGTCAATAAAAAAAAGAAAGAAAACTTATTACTAGGAACTAGAGACAAAAATTAATTAAATTGCTCAGCATAAAAAAAAAATAAAAACAGAAGGAAGGAAATCAACTTTGAATTAATAATGACTGAAAGCTATCGAAATTATTATTAACACTTTCATTAAAAACCAACAAGGAAAAAAACTAATTACTAAAGATGGAAAAAAAAAAATTAAACTAATGTTATTCAGACATTGTGTTCAAAAGCACTATCATTTTAATGAGCTCACTAGTCAACTTTCAACAACTTTTGGTTTATTAACATTTTTAAATTTATTTTTTTAGTTTGTTTAATTTTTTGGGAGGAAAATATCGGGTTTAGATACTCAGATTTTAATATCGATATTACGATATATCGATTATAAAACTATCGGAAAAAATATCATTATATTTCTTTTAAAATATTTTTTCTAACATATAGAAATAAATTTACTGAAATCGCCGCTGTTTCTGCTAAACATATATTATGTTTTATGCAGTTGTAATAATGCAGTAACAGTGCTACTTTTAGACGGCGTCTGGGTATACCATTCCGCATATCAAGCTATCGAAAACTGAAGTTAGACCTTAATTCCGTACGGGGTTAATCCATATGAAGAAGTTGTTGAAACCATATTTTTTTTTTTAACATATATTTTGAATGTTGATTCCTCCATCTTTCTGGAGATAAGAAAAAAAATTCTTCGGTTCTATGAGCAAATTTCAGTAAATTCAAGCATTTGCGGTTTCGTCGATAGTTCAAAAACTATTTTTTTAAGAAAGATCGAACAAAAACTATTTTAAAGATAATATTTTAAGCTAAAAAACTTAGCACATTTAATTTATATCTATTCCTAATATAATTAAAACTGACCTGAAGTTAAACACTCTAATAAAAAAAAATTTGTTTTTGGAACCATTTTTTTTTTTTTATGAAGAGTAGACATTATAAACAACTTGCTCCTTTGTGTGGAAGGTAGGCCCTTAATAGCAGATCAACCAGAATAAATATCATTACTACTAAATGTATCTTTGCTCTTTTATGACTTAAAGTATGAAATTTTTCTTCTTTTTTTTTTCAAAATTTAAGCTTTAATATCTCCGATGAGACAGGAGTTAAAATCTGAAATTCACATAAATTCATAAAATCATTCATAAAATTCACATAATATAACTAACATTTTTGATTTGTTAGTCATTTTTATATTATTTTCTTATCAAGAACTCCAAAGAGGTCCTTTGGTTGCAGTTTATTTTAAAATCACTATATTTTCCTTACAGCGTTCAAACTGTATGAGCATCATTTTTAATCTTTATCTTTTATTTTCAAGTTCCCTTGTAAAGACACTGAAGTTCTTTTGAAGTCCGTCACCAAACGTCAGTGAAAGGCATCTTTTCAGTAAGCAAACCTTCCTGACAATCCTCTTACTTTTAAAACCTGGGTTTTATTTCATCTCGATTCTGCTAAGAGAATCGTAGTTTTTAATTAGGACTAAAGAATTAATTAGTACTTTAAGGAATCGACTTAACTAATCGAAATTGAAAAATTAGAACAAAGAATTTCGGCATTAATTTAGTTTAGCTAATTATTTACTGGACCGAAGCGTAGGTGGGAGGATTCTTTTAAGACTGGGCTTCCGGATTTGGGTTTGGGCGTTAATTGTATACATTTCAGCAGCATTTTGACAAATAATCATGTAGTGGGACATTTATGCTTCACTTTTTTTTTTTTTTTAAGTTAATAACTTTATTAATAAACTGGCTCGGTATTAGCACAGTATTACCGTATTACTTACCGGTATTACACTTTAATGCAATAATAATATAATAAGGTGCGTATGATGTAATTATTTTTATTATCTAATTTTAACAAAATTTCGTTTATTACGTATTATTATTTTTATTTTTTTTATTCTTTATTATAGTTAAAAGTATTTTAATTTATGGTAAAAAAACTTTGAAGAAATTATTCAACCTAACTTCCAATTTATTTGTGGTTTAAAATACAACTTTTAAATGTATTTCATCCATTCTTAAATTGACCACCATTAATGCATGTGTGCCTATGCCTTTTTTAATTTCAGGAAATGAAGAACTGAACCATTTAATCTGTCTTTTACAACAAAGAGGGTGGGAGTAGCAAACCTCCATCAGCTTTGAAGTTCGGCTGATAGACGATAAAAAGACCATGAGCTGTTGGATGATGAAGGGAGGGGAAGGAAAGGAAGCTAAACACTACCTGTTGGTGCCCTACTTTCTCCAGCATTTGGAGGAGCCTCCATAAACTCCAGCAGATTTTTTGTATGCAATCCATACAGAAACATTTATACTGTATATCTATGAAAATATTTTCTGAGAACATTTTATTTAAGATGTGTTTTATGTGGACGCGTTTTAAATTATAAAACGTTGTTTAGCTTCAGGCATTAATAAACAAACCGAAAATATACTGTCAGATCAAAATTGTAAAATCTGATAAAAAATATATTTTTTTTTTTCGGAAATGAAAATTGACCAGCAAATAAGACAAAATAATAATAACAATCAAAATAAATAAATCCTCTGTATTAATCAGAATCACTATCTGAATCGATACTGTTCTGATATTACAATTATCTTACTGTACTAATATTATATACAAAGTTACACAAAAATATTAATTCCCAATTCGACAAGTATGAATTAAGAGTTGAAGTAAAAAAAAAAAAATTCTCAATTCATAAATTTCACGGAAGAATACACGAATTAAGCATTTAATTGAACAAAAATAAATGCTGATACAAGGACAACCAATTCATGATTGAATGAAGAACTGAGGATGATATATATGTTTATTTAATAATGTACCAGTCAGGAATTTATTAGAAATAAATAAACCTTTAGGGAGATGTTTCGATTATTAACGATTAAAATTGATTTCTAAAGTATTATACGTCTTTGGCAAACACTATCGTAATATGTGTAGTAAATATTGCTTTCGCGTAAACTATAAAAAATTAAAATAATTTTGAGATTTTATTGATGAATTGGGAGGAGTGGACCCGTCCCACGAATGGTTGTAATAACTGAAAACAAAATACAAAACAATATTTTTTTTATTTAGTCTTAATTTATTTATTAATTTATTATGGATTTAACCTTATTCATTTATGGCCCACCACAATAAAGATGTCTAAAGATATTCTCTGCATTCACTGTTAGATGTTCATGAATTTTATATTGATAAAAATTAAAAAAAGACAAGAGACAGGCTATACAGTATCTGTAATACAAAACTGTCGCTAGGGTTTAGCGCTGTTAGAAGACGGACATGGATGGACGCACCTGTGCGTAATTATTAATTTTTTAATAAATTTTTAAATCCTTCAATTAATTATTAAATTATTAATTTTTTTCTATTCAATATGCATGCAATTTTACTTACTTATTTATTATTATTATTATTGTTATTTTGACTTTTTTTCTTTAATTATTTGCTTCACACATTCAATATACTATTTATGTAGAATTTAGTTTAAATATGTAAGTATAGCCCAAATAACTGTTTACTAAAAAGTAATGTAAGCATTGTTGAATACTTTTTATGAAAAAAATAAATATTACTTTTTGAAATTTTGTACTTTATTTATTATTTAAACAATAAAAAAATTAAAAATTCCAAAGATAATTTCAACTGCATATGAAAATATTTTGCAAAATACTTGGTGTCATTCGATAGTAAGTAAAACTTGGCAAGTTTGGAAAATAATAAAATGTTTTTGGACCAATATAACTCTGAAAATCTTTTAATAAAAATAAATATATTATACGAATTTAATTTACCTTTTAAAATTATGAATGCTGAAATTTTATTCTCCCATACACCATGGATAGCAGTTAACTGTACTTGAATGAAAGCATGTCTAAAATGTACATGGGAAGTTGACCATCAAAATTAATTTCCTTCAAAGTAAGATTGAAAAAATAATTACACTGGAACTGATTTAACATGCTATTGTTTGGGTGAAATTCAATTTAGATTAGGAAAGATTTATTCCCAAGATAGTCATAGCTTACATGGAAATAGAATTGGAATTGTTTCAGCCAAGTCAACAGGTGTTTTCTCACTCTATAAATCTCCGGGTCATTGTGATTCAATTAGTTCCCTTCAGTTTTTAATAAAATAATCAATAATAAAATGTTGAAGTATTATATATAATTAGTCTTTTAATGTTACGATCCATAGGAATAAATTAATTTGCTAATCTATAAAATTTTATTGAAATTGAAAGCATTAACTGAAATATGATTTTTAAATCTATACCTGAAGTCTTGTCTATATATTCCCAGTTATTCGTGATGTAGGCTAATGTTTAATTAGCTATGGTAATGTTTTAACATGGAAATTGTATTGATTTTGTTGGCGAATACGCAGTTAGACGCAGATTCGAATCCGGACGGTTGCCTTTTATTTCCTAGCTGGCTATTATTTTTTGCTCATGCTACTACTCAGTTATTAGATATAAGTCAGTAATAATTTGTTTTTTTCAAACACAATTATTAAGGGTTTATATGGGACATTTTATTAATTTAAATAAAAGTTGCAATTTGTTTTATTTACTAATATCGCCTTTCAAATATACCATCAAATATAATAATGAAAGTTATTACCCATTATATAAAACGTCAGAAATCATATATACTGAATTTGCTCCAAAGGGTATGTGTATGTATGTATATATATATATATATATATATATATATATATATATATAGATATATATATATATAGATATATATATGTGTGTGTGTGTGTGTGTGTGTGTGTGTGTATGTGTGTGCGCGCGCACACACACATACCTTGATCCAGGGGTTATGAAACGGATTCAAAATAAACCCCACCCCCCCTCCATGTTATTGCATGATAATAATAATGGACCATATGGACCACCATAATAAGGCTGGGAGCAACAAAATTTGAAATTCATTCAGCAACAAAATAACCTTAGCTAAGGGCCATAGTGGGGAGGTGTTCATTCCATGAAATTCGCAGATACACATTAATTAGTCACAATATGAAATGTTGCAATGAGGACTGCAAATGAAACAGTTAGATGTGAAACTTAGAGCAGTAATATCAGAGGGGCAAGCAATAAAGAAAGGTAGCTAGAGGCGAAAGCAGCGGGAAATTAGGATTTTCAAATTTAAATAAACAGAACTCAGCGCAGATTGTGGATATTATGAGTTGGTCTTCCGCTTGGAAAATTCAAGCAGTGTTACCTCGCTACGGAATTTTAAATATAAAAAGAATATTATCTTGAGTTCTTTTAAAAATTTAGTTCAACGGTTTCCTGCAAAAATATTTTGAAATAATTGTATGGTACCCTGCCAACTGGATCCTATAATAATGTCATGCCAGAAGACCGCCTTTAAACGTATTTTGCAGACGACAGCATAAACCGGCAAGAGGCACTGGAGTATACCACTACATACTGTTCTCTTGTCCAGAAAATGGAAATACATCTATTCAAGCTTTGATCTATGAATCACCTACAGTCCAAATTTAGTTTTATTCATAATTAACACTTCATTGCATATATATAATAGCATAGATACATCTGTAATTTTTTTTTTGTTGCAATTTTTACAAAATTTCTATGTCCGGTTTTCCAGTTCGTATTACCTTTGCACTGTTGAATTCGATAAATTTAATAGTTCTGAACACGACCTTTTTGTTGTTTCTATATAAGCCATACCACTAACAACTGCTAATTCCTGGGAAGGATCCTTTATTTACTAGCTTTAAGTGCCCAATATAAATGAAGACGAAAATGCAGCTCAACCCACATCCTCCTCAGTCTAAAAAAACAAATCAACTATAGACAGTGCCTCACTTTTCTGTGCCTCACTCCAAGATATCCATACACACACTGAAGGAAAAAAGAAGTTACGTAGTTTAGTAGATGTATTTTCTGTTTTCTAATGATCACCTGTTTTTAATTTCATCTTTAGACTGTGGATGTGAGATGTGCTGCTTTTTGTCTTCATATATAACATATTTTTTATTTTATTTATTTATTTTTTCTGTCCTGATAATGCCTAATTGGAGAAACGTTTATAAGTTGTTGCCGGTATTTTAGAGATTCACAGCTTCGTGTATTTTCTTCTGAATATTTTTTTCCCTTTATTCCCTCTCTCGCACATAAATATCTATGCTGGATTAAATTAAGTCATCATTCATTAATAAATATTAACTAATGCCAATCTAACAATAAAAATACTAAAGTTTTAGCCAAAGCATAAAGTATGTATAATACTAATAAGTAAATAAAAATACAGATTAGTTGCAAAGTCGCACATACATAGAATATTACAAAATTACAATTAAAATTTAACAAATATTTATAAACAGAAAAATTAAAGTAATAAATCAATCGAGGAGCTTGCTATCAAAAGTGGACATCTCCATTTCCAATTTTGTATTCAAAGTCAGAGTAGAAGCTAATTTTTCCACCGTTCTGAGCTTCATCTTAGATTGAAAAAAGATACTTTCCATTCACTTTTCTATGGGGGGAAAAAAATTGATAGAAATGGAGCTAGCATTAAGTACAACTTCGAGTTACCTACCAGAACTCATCGAAATTTGTTTTGGTCGGAAGTACAGATTCCTTGATATTATAGAAACAACACATATGATGACGAACTGCTCTCCCATAGGCTTAAAATTCAAAATAATGACTGAATAAAATCAATTTCCTCAATTAATTTCACTAGAGGCTATATTATAAAATATATCGAGTCAAATGAGGTAATATCCTATAAATATCCACTTATTTTAACCTTCGCTTATTAAGGACCGTGTAAGAAAGGAAATAAGATTTGTGGGGTCTGAAAGGAAGGTGCTGATAAGAAAAGAGAAGCAATAGGTCATACAGAAGGTCCTAAACTAACGGAAGCGACCAATAGAAGGCCAGGTCATTTATCATCTGTCCAATGGGAGAGCTTCTTACATAGTGCTCTATCCTTGGTTTACAGCCTCTTAGTAAAACTTATTTATTATATCTACTCTGAAATAAATAATGTCCTTATTGCCAATTATTAACAATATTTTTGAACTATCGTTAATCGTGCAAATATAGTCATTTATAAAGAGTTCCAATAAATAATTGTATACCATTTTTAATTTTTTTCCCTTATTAAAATAACTATACTTCATTTTAAGTTATTATTAAAATGAAGAAGATATAATATTATTATATATGATATAATTATTATTATACATTATAATTTATTACAATTATAATTATGATAAATTAAAAAAACAAACATATTAATGTCACATAATTATAATGCCACTGAGAACATCACATTATAATTTATTATAATAATTAGGATCGTCGAGTGGTCAAAATTTTGCCATAAAACATTATTATTTAAGTTTTGTGATATATTTGTACAATTAAAATGAGCAGAAAACATTATTTTGTTTAGTTTTTATTTGAATTAAAATTAAAAAATCTAATTGATTCCAGTTCAAAAAGGAAATAATTTAAAACAAAATTTAATTATCCAAGACGGCCAGCTATAAAAACATTTGTCATGATTTATATTTGGTATATACTCTATCGGTATTAGCTAATTACCCTTGTCACTTATGTTCAAAAATATAAAATCGCAGCATATTAAAATAACGAATCCTTTTTTCCATGATATATAATTGACCGTGTGTACCTCAACTGTGTATCAGCTGTAATAAAATACCAACTCGAATAAAAACAAAATTGTATTGATGTGCACTCTAATAAGTAAGGAAGTTTCATCAAAATCGTTAGAGCCGTTTTCGCTACGAAGTTCAATAAGCAGTATCTTTACTAATAATGGTCCAATTTCGATGATTACTTTATTTTATATGGAATTTGATTATATTTCAAATGATCATACATATAATCCAGCGAAAAATATATGCTGTTCGAGTTATGCGCAAATAAAATATTGATTTCGTCATGAATCTTGGTTTTTTTGTTTTTTTTTCGGGGATTTACTATACATATTGATAATTAATAGGCTTTAAAGAAAAGACTTTAGGAAAGTTTCATTAAAATAGTTCTTGTCGTTATGGCGGTGCAGTCTGTAGAAAAACATGTTGTTTGGCAATTGCGCACAGGGTGCTCGATTTGGTACAGAGGCATCGGAGGATGTAAACAAAAAAAAAATATCAGTCCACCTTTTTAAGGTATATAATCTTGCCATAGACAGGCAACAAAACATTCAGCTGTAAATAATATTTACAAAAACATTGTAATACAATGGCAAAATAACTGATTAGCGTCCCCGCTACCCCATTATTTGTAAAACTGCCACAGCAAACAACCTTTGAAAACTACAAGAAATTGGTATCTGATCGTGAGTTCTTGTAACTCGGCTAATTTTCCACATATTGCAGCACGAGTACTTTCTATTTTTAGCAGAAGTCAGGCGGAACCTTGTCACACTAACAATTAATTTTATATTATTATTATTATATTTAATAATTCGATATTGTGAGTTGGAGTCTTGTCCAACTAGTCTTTATGTCCACTTCCAAAGGGTCGATATGTGAATTTTTTTTTGTTTGAACATCTACTCGACAATACCTATCCAATAATATATCTTTTTTGCCTCTACTGTGTATAAAAGCATTGGAAAGGTCGGCACTTGGATTGGGATCCCAAAGGAGTACGCCGAAAAAGACGACCTCACATCACCTGGAGGAGATCCGTACTAAATGAGGCGGAACAGGGAGGAAGGACTTGAAGCGAGGCGAAGGCGCTGGCTGGGAATAGAGATGGATGGAAGTTGTTCGTTGAGGCCCTTTGCTCCACTGAGAGCTACAGGAGTTAATGAAAATAATAATTTAAAAAAATGTATAGAAGGAGTAATCGGTACGACAAAAAAAAGTGCTTGCCAATTAATATGCTGAAATGATGAAAAACTATTTTCTTTTAGATCTATAGGTTTACAGGTTGTCACAATATTTTTATTACACCTTGCATTTCGTGATGATGCAGATGAATTTTACTAAAATTTTCATTATATTGTGGATATATTAAACACCTCCTCAGTCGCTTCCTCATTTAATGGGTATGTCAACTGGAGCCATATCCTTTATAAGACAACTAATATATGCGTGTATTTTTTGATGGAATCAGAGAAAAATAAGAAACGTACCGACTTACTCCTACCTATATTTCAGCTTGTCGTATTTGTAAAAGTTTATTTTTTGCTGAATCGTATATCAGACAGGTACCGGATTAAATTAAAATTTCACTTTTTTTTTTAATGATTATTAATATAAATGTGGATCGTAATAATTGAATATGACGATGCCTGTTGCTCTATAATTTTGTGAAACTGGAGGAAGTGACATTGAACTGCGATGTCATTTAGCGCCACCTTATCTCCCGGTCAATATTGGGGTTGTTATCGCTCCCAACACCAAACACCTGTTAATTCACCGCCATTATATTCATTCATAAGGGCAAGAGGCGAATCAACAACACACTTTTATGCTAAATAATTCCGCTCTATTTTATATTACAAAATTTTGTCCTGAAATATATGGTTCAAGCTTAAAGCACTGTAAATACGTTTAATGTTTGCTACGTTTTTTTGGCCGATTTTCAGATGAAAATATATGGATTGATTTCAACAAAAAAAAAATTCCCGTTGTTATATATATTCCCAAAAAGATTTTAAGCAATATCAACCTGCCACCAACCATCTTAAAAAGAAATGGAGATTTAAGAAATATAAAAAAAATATAGATATTTTGTCCGCTTTTCATAGAAAAAAGAATAAATCAATTTATAACAAAGGACTGGAGGGAGATACGTTTCTCCCTATAACTGTATAAGCTCGATTTTTTCTGTTTAAGATTATGTAGGCTTAGAACCGAGAAATTCTACTTTTCAGTTATTCAGCGGGTGAGGATACTTCTGCTGTACTCCATGGTTATACTCCAGGGCTAGAGGAACTAACAGTTTCTTTCTCAATGCAGGAGAAAGGACATCCAACACAGGATATCAGGACGCTCTCCGGGGGGAAAAACACCTAAAAATCGTTCGCTTACATTTTTTTAAAATCATAATATTATAATGCTATAATTAATACGTTATTCTTACTACTTACAACAAAAAATCCAATATTTTATTGTACAAAATAAAAAATATTAAAAAGCGAAGAACGGAGAAGCCCTTTTGGCTTTTTTTGGGTAAAGCTAACAGTGTTACTACATGAAAGATGCGTAACTAGCTGATAAATTAATTATAGAATAGGAGCACTCCAAAAAGAAAAACTTGGAATACTGCAATTATGGAAAATGTTAAGGATTTGAGGATTTTTTTCCCCAGTAAATTTCGGCCTAACCATCTTCAGGAATAGATCATTGTACGGACTAATCTATCCGATTTGAAACGTTTGCTCTTACAATAAATAAAACAAGAACTTATGCTGTGCGCACCAATATCTATCATAAAGACCAAGTTAAAATGAAAATAAAATTATTTATTAACTTCATCTGATTTATAACTATATTTGTATGACTTCTTTTAAACATTTGTACTATTCTTGTAATTAATTACTTTAAGCTTTAAACACGTGTTATTACTTTCTTGTACGAAGTAAAGGAAGTATTGTAATCGCGAAAATTTTCGGTTTTCAGATTTCACCGGAAATATCCATTTTGACCATCCCTGAATCCATTTTGACTAGATTCGTTGTGGCGTCTGTACGTACGAACGTTCGATCGTATTTCGCATAACTCAAAAAAGGTTAGCCGTAGAAAGTTGATATTTTGTGTTTAGGATTGCTGTAAAATCTAGTTGTGGATCTCCCTTTTTGGTCACTGCTTAATCACCAGAAGTGGTACTTTTTTTGAAGGTCATAATTGATTTTCATCAACAATTATATTAAAATACTTTGCAAAACTTCTCAAATTTGGTATTTACAACTTATATATTGATGTAAATAACATACTAGATTTTAGTCTAAATTGGAAAACCGGAAGGGGTACTTTACTTGAAGGTCATATTAGACTTTCATCAAAAATTATATTAAAATATATTGTAAAACATCTCAGATTTGGTAAATAGGACTTTTATATTGATGTGAATGTATTTACTATATTTTGATTAAAATTGGTGAGCCGAAAAGGGTACTTTACTTGAAGGTCATAATAAGCTTACATCAAAAATTATATTTAAATTAAATACATAAATCATATGTTTCGGTAATAAAGGTTACAATCGCAATTTGGTTTCCAATCCAATTAAACCTTTTTATTACTTTTTTTATGTGTTAAAATGAAATGTAAAATACTAGTTTTCCTCCCCATTTGTGAGATCAACAAGTCTGCAGCATGAAAATAAGATATTAGTTATGTGGGTTTTTCCGCTTAAAATGTCGACATTTCTAATGCTTTATCCAGTGATATTGACAGTTTTATTGTTGTCACGGAACATGAAGAAATATCTTGGAAAATAGTTACCTACTAAAGAAAAACGACATATAATAACGGAATGAGACCTCCAGTAACAAGAGTGTGTGTTTTTGTGTGTGTGTCAATAGATGGATGTCGGGACGCCGAATGTCGTTTTTACTGCAATCTTCGGAAACTATTAACCAAATTCAGTATGACTTTTTGAGCCACGGATTTATAATTTAATAGGCGTACAAGGAAATCATGTGTTGCCCACATCAGATATTTAATTTTGTTGATATTTATTTTAATTTTTTATTTAAAAATTTACTTAATGCTACCAATGGGTCGTTCCTTTTCAAGCTATTATCACGTCTTACACTTTTACTTCGCATTTTCTTCTTGAATGGTTGTGATACAGTTGTAAATTTCAAGAAAAAAAAAAAACTTTATCCTAGTGTACTTTCCTATTTGGGCATTTCTAAACTATTCCTAATTATGTGGATTTATTATTATTTATTGCTGTGTAGACACTTTTTTAGTATATAATTATCTTCAATTTTTAGATATTCAATACTAAATTTGAAGATAATCAGCTATGCTTTTAATTTAAATTGATTTTAATTCTTTTTCACTTTTTTTTTTTGTGGATACTTCTATATTATTCATTATCCTATTGAGTTGAGGATCAAAATTGTGGGAGGTTTTGCCGAAAAATAAATAAATAAAATGTTTTATATAAATAATTAAAAGTAGATTTTTCAATCTTTCTATACTATTTGAAATATCTCTTTCAACTCTTTCACAAGCCGCCTTGTTCTAGGAGGAAGGTGATGTTTACACAAACTCTACCTGAATAGCGAGAGTCCCATGGTAAAGGACTTCTAAAGTACTTCTGGAACAAACTAAGCAATAAGTAAACGCAAATAAGGACCCTTTTAAACAGCCTTGGAAAGTTAGATCCCAATTTTTGTTTGACGTTGAAAAAGTACAAATAAACTTGCTTAAGTTTCTTATCGGTTCTTCTGATACAGTTTGCCTTGATTGTACTTTTTTGCTGTCCGTTGACAATTCGCGTATAAAAGAGATAATGTTGGATTATGATTGTTCCAGAATAACAAAAGCAATAACTAAAGATAATATCATAAATCGAAACTCCATAGAAACAAATTTTTGTCAAAAACTATTAAAAGCAAATAAAAACTCTGAATGATTATTATTATGAATTATTCAGCTCACAAATGAGGAGGAAAAAAAGTATTTTACACTAAATTTTAATACTTAAAACAAGTAATAAAATTGTTTAATTTGAGTAGCAAAAAATCTTCATTGCCGAACCATGTGATCTCTGTATTTTATTTTAATTTAATTTCTGATGTAAGTTTATTATGGCCTTCAAGTAAATTACCCTTCCGGCTCACCAGTTTAACCGAAATCTAGCATGTTATTTATATTGATATAAAAGTCTTATTTAACGGTCTTATTTGAGACGTTTTACGTTGTATTTTAACATAATTTTTGATGAAAGTTTATTACGACCTTCAAGTAAAGTACCACATCAGGTGATCAAAAAGGGAGGTTCACAAATAGATTTTACACAATACCAAATACAAAATTTTAACTTTCTACGGCTAATCGTATATATTTTGAGTTATGAGATATGCACCAACAAACGCACATACAGACGTCACGACGAAACCAGTCAAAATGGATTCAGGAATGGTCAAAATGGATATTTCCGTTGAAATCTGAAAACTGAAAATTTTTGCGATTACAATATTTCCTTTACTGCTTACAAGGAAATAAGAACAGTAAATGGCGGACTTACCAGTCATAAAACACATCAGGTGTTATAGCCATCCGCAGCGATATCTAAAATGTACATCTCCGAAGAAAAAGCCGACACTTAGCCGTAATGATGCATATCCGCGTGAGAAATAGCAAATGAACTCATTATATTATAATAGTATGTAGGATTAACAATAAAATAATATTAAAATCAAAAGTTTATTTTAAGAAGACCAAACAAAGACAAAGACACAGACTCCCCATCATCATACAAACTTTTAACATCAGTCAAAAACTTTTAGGACTGAAGAGGAGCTGGATGAGGGATCTCCTAGCCTAATTATATACGTTGATCACGACAGGAAGAAGTGCCGTTGGGCACTACCCTTTATCAGGCCAAGATAACATTTTTTTTTGCCAGCTAATTCACTGGTTGTCACATTGACAGATGTGAATATAAAAAAATAAAGCAAAAAAAAAATTAAACAAAATTATAGATGACGATTTTTTATTTGTTTAAAATTTAAATATACTTTAGCACAATACTGCAGAAGAACTATTATACTCGTAAATATTGGAGAATAAATTATAAGAGGAAATGTTTTTCTGAGAGTGTTTCTTTCTCCCTTCCAACATAAAAATGACCCGCATTGGTCCGAGTTTTTCTTTTATATTTATTCTCAACTAAGGCTTTCTTGTTTCTAAACTGGAGCGATTATATTTATATACGAGTAAAGTTTATTGGCTCAAATCATATCTAACTTAGGAATAAAAACTGGTAAAAAACAAGGATCTTGGGTTCACTACTTTTACTTTACTGACGGTTATGGTAGGAAGTGACGTGGTCAACATTTACGTTCAACCGCCAGGTTTATACCAGCCGAAATTGATGATACGCATATGGTGGATCCAGGTGGAAATGTAAGTAATTGATAGAGAGATAGTCTATCAAAAATGTAGCTCTCCACTTTTGCCAATATTTTTGGATTCTTTGATAAACTTCTTATAAGACAGCAACCCATTTGTAGAAAAATGTAAAGCGATCATAGCAGCAAAAGTAAATAAATAAAAAGGAATAATCAGCTTTCCAACAATATATCCAACGGGTAAATGGAGTAAATGGGCGCAAGTTGTTATATTTGATTCCGCGTCATGTTTTAGTTACCGCATTGTGACAACCACTTTCACCCCTTAAAAAAAAATTAAAATTGTTGGATAAACAATAAAAACCTTTCAAAAAGTAACCTACTTTAGAAAAAGTATTTGGGGAAAAAAACCAATACTAGATTTTTAAAAAACACAGAAAAGAAGTGTTTTTTTAGGAAAAAACAGTCTTGTTTTAGTAATCTAACATTTTTTCGACCTCCCAACTTTAACTTCTCTTCGAAATTAGACTTGTTTCGCAAAGTTGGATATATCGTTTAAAAGCTGATGAAATGAAGAAACTGTTTTGAATTACCCAGGATCGTAGCTAGAAAATTCAACCAATATTCGTTTTTGAATAATTAATAGTTGAATCTAAAAATTATATAAAGGAATGAGATGGTCCGAGAGGCGGTTAAAAAGAATAGATTACAAATAGTAAAAACTATTAGAAATATTATTATAATATTATTATAAATATATTATATTAGAAACCGACGTTTCGACCCACTTTGCAGTTTTTCATCAGGGCTGAATAAATAAGATACAAAAATACAAAATAAAATAATGATATTAAAATTGAAGAAGTAAATAATTAAAAAGACTTAATGAGAACAAATGAAAACAGTGATGAATTTATAAAATGTTATAATTTTAAACTGATAAGAGTAATAATAATAACTACAAATAAATTAGTTAATATTCATAGATTAAACTATATATAATAAAACTGACTATTAATAATAATAGATAAACTGGTGCAGAAATAACAACTAAAAAAATTAATAACTGTATGAAATAATTTAAAAGGGAGATAAAAATAAATAAACAGGCAAAATTTAGTACATTGGAGCCCAAAGAGTGGTGAAGGAGTGACTATGCAAAATAGCAATGTAATTAAGGAGGCGGTGTAGGGATAGTAATTAAGAATGTCATAACAGTTATATAGAGAAGGCAATGGGGAGGGTTGTCATTATCCATATGGGTTAATCATAAAAATATATAAAAGAATTAAAAGTAGAAGAAAATATTAAAACCAAAGGAACAATTGTAAATAATAAATTAAAATTAAAATAAATATATAAAATGGATAGAGGAGAAAATGAAAATTGATAGAATTCATGGCAAAAATATGAGCTAAAGTGCCGTAGGATATTTAATGAATATTAAAATATATGTTTTTACTTGTTTCCTTTGTTTTAGCTGCTATGATCACATGACGAAGCAATATTGTTTTACAGATTGGTTGCTATCTGATAGGAAATTCACCTTAGATTTCAAAAATGATGACAAAAGTTGAAAAATATTCAGTTAGAGTAGAGAAATTTGGACTTTTATTGGAGAAAATATGTTTTTTTAAAAGTTGGATTGAGATAAGAAGGCGCGGTTTGCGGCAGTAAACTAAATTTTTGATAAACTGTCCCTCCCATAATTACTGAAATTTTCTCCTGGGACACACCATATAGAGGGTGAGCACGCACCAGGGTCACCGGAACGAAGATTGGTAACACAGCTGATATATAAATAATAATAATAATTATAATCTTAATTACTATTATTATTAACTTATAACAACAATCTTTAAGAAATAATAATAACCTTTATTTGCCCCAACGCTTATTATAACAATAAAAAAATATTTGTAACAATAAATTAACCGAAAACTTTTTACACACCAAATCAGCTTATAGCTGAGGTTTTTTGAGTAAAAAATAAATAAACCCGTATTAAGGTCAGGAAATAAAAAAAAATAAAATAACAAAATAAATAATCTGCCACAGCCAGACTGGAATGCGGGTCCGAGAGTCAGGAATTAAGTGGATTTACAAAGGAGATTACTTTGCTAACAGCACGGATTATTAACGTGTTACTAGTTTTTTTCCAAGATTCACTTTAAAAATCAATAAGTTTCGCTAGTAACATTTGATTTAATTTACACTAATTCGTTAATAGCAAAAAAAAAAAAATTATCCCCCTTCAAAATTTGAGGTTTTACGTTTCAAGATAAGTAAAATCAAATAAAAAAAAATCCTTCCGTCCACTGTCCGCAGTTTTTTTCAGAGACTAATGGGCCTGGATTTTCAAAATAGGCTTCAAAGTCACAGGTCATACCTGGATGATCCTCAGAACTCGACATTATCATTCATCCTTTTGTTTCAAAATGGCGGCCGATTAGAGGTTTTATACGCTCATATCTCAGCCATTTATGAAGATAGAGGAAGAATATAAGTTTCGAAATCATTATACTGAAACCTTAACAAACAGAAAAATAAAATTAAAACTTCTCGCAACATATATCTATTTGGAAATAAGAAACCATTGCTTAACAGTTTGCAGCGTTTTTGTTAATTACTTCGCTAACGTTTGCTAGTAATGTAACTTTTTTCAGTAAAGACGGATTTATATCTTTTAAGAATAAGAATTCGAAAATCGAAAGTTCTCTCCCGTTTAATGAAAATATTGGAATCGAAAAAACACGAATGTGCCTAAAAGTTACGAAGTTAATCGGAGCTATTTAAGAAGAATAATCATCGTTAAGTCGAAGCGACGTTAAATAAATGCCCAAAATAACGACAAATAATAATAATAATAATAATAATAATATATATATATATATATATATATATATATATATATATATATATATATATATATATATGTATATATAAATTATTATTAAGTTTATTACACAATGTTGTACGAAATTATAGAGAATGAGTCCTGAATTGAAACGAAACATGCCTTTCAATGATTAAAAAGAAATACAATTTTTTTTAAAAAGGAGCTTGATATTCAAAAAGATCGTTTGAAAAAGTTAAATACTTCTAACGTGAATGAAATTAATTCACCGATGCTTCATATTAACGTCTGATATTTACAGGAACGAAATTATGAAGTTTCTCTTCTGACCCCTGCCGGTATAGAAACTTCTGACCTTTGACATATAACTCCATTCCAGTTACCACCAGACTTACATATTAAGAGAACATTTTCTCTGTTAAATATAAAATATATTTAATCAATACTGATGTTGAAGTTTTTTGTTAATTAAAATTAAATTATCATATCTACTATTACTTGAATAATGCATGTCTGTATGCATGTTAAAAGTTAATAAAAAAATTATTATTAAAAGTTAATAATGTATGTTTAAAGCTTTTTAGCCGTTCTGATTTACAGGTTCGATCACCATCCACATACATATAATCCTCCTCAAAAATTGAAAAGGTGTGGTCGCGAGACCTTTCGTAAAATATAACTTTTGGAGTCCTGAAAATGTTGAAGATTTTTCGCTATAGACCTGTTCGTATGCTGTTTATTCTCCCATATGCAGTATCCGATGGCTTTCAACATCAGGGCGCAGGAATCTGAATTATTATATGTTATATTTAATTTTTTTTTTATTTATTAATCTATAATGTGCGTATGATATAAATTTCCATGCATACTAATTATCATTCAGCACTATAATTTATATATTCCTCTATAATAGAAGATTATAATTTTTTTAATTAAAAATCCAGCGAATAAACTTCTTTAAGCTTTACTAAATATAATCATTAAGCTTAATTTGTTAATTGTATTTATACTATTTTAGTTAAAATAGCAACCTAATTTAAATCCTCACCACATATAACTCTAATTGACAATAATTTATACGATAAAATTGTTTCTGAAATTTACTATAACAATTGATCATTGTTACCGAGTAAAATAAACTATAAAAAAACGATATTCAATCTTAATATTTTCCCATCGAGGTATTAAAATTTCGCATGGTTTGACATGGAGAGTCTAAGAACTCTAACAAATGATCAATAGTTTCAGTTGAACTAAGTACAGTTTACCCGGAGTAAATGTTTTTTTTTTTGTCTTAGGACTGTTTTCAAGTGCCGTAAGGAAATGGGCAAACCGTTCTATATGGAATGGACTGGCTCGCAAAAAACTTAAATGTTCAACTTAAATGCAAACCAAGGAGATTGTAACTGCTTGGAGGGAGAGAATTAAATGAATGTTGTTTGTTCGGTAACTTTCCAACTTCAATAGTTCTTTTAGAGATGTAGATTCAATTTTTAACTTGAGAAGTTGAATCTTAAAAAAGTTGAACATTCTCGTTTGCATGAAATTAATAGCTGAGAAAGAAATTTATTTGAATACTTTAATTTATTCTTGTAGAACTTTTAAATGGAAAAAAAATATATTATTAAAAACGCTGCAAATTATTACACAATGGTTTATTATTTCCACTTATTTATTCCACTTGTTTATTATTCCACAAAAATATCTATTCTGTCAAAGTAAAAAATATGAAGCAGTAGGTACCAAAGAAAAAGAAATTTGAAGCTTGTCACAAGATGTCCGCCGTGAGAGTGCCGAACTGTGTTAATTAAAAAAACTGCGTCAATGCAAGTAGGCTGGGATGTAAAATGATACAGAGGAAATATTTGATGTGCACTTCACGAGGAAAAAGTAAAAACGAAGTTCATAAAGCTATATCTCAGCTGATAATGGTCCGATTTAGGTGATTTCTAGTTCGTTTTGTAGGGATTTTCGTTAGCTTTCGTTAAAATACAATAAAAGCACCAAACAAAAAAAAATTTGCGGACGGATTTTTTTTTTATTCTTTGGTCGATTCCAAAGGTCTATTATTGAAAATAATAAACCAAAAGCATTTACAGATAGAGATTTTTTTATTTTTCGTTTTTTTTCTTTTTTCTTTTTTGTTATTTTAATGCCTTGTTATGCTGATTCCAAAATACCTTACATTTCTCCTCTATGTTTATAAATGGCCAAGTTATGGGTATAATCGGCCGCCATTTTGAAACAAACAGACGGATTATAATGTCGAGTTCCGAGGATCATCCCGGGGTGACCTGTGACTTTGGTACCGAATCTCAAGAAAATCGGTCCAGTAGTCTCGGAGAAAAGCCGCGGACGGCGTACGGCGGACGGACGGATTTTTTTTTATTCGATATTTGGATTCTACGTATCTTGAAACGTAAAACCTCAAATTTTGAGGGGGGGTTACAAAAAAATTTTCTTTGGTCGATTCCAAAGGTCTATTATTGAAAATAATAAACCAAAAGTATTTACAGATAGAGATTTTTTTATTTTTCGTTTTTTTTCTTTTTTCTTTTTTGTTATTTTAATGCCTTGCTATGCTGATTCCAAAACACCTTACATTTCTCCTCTATGTTTATAAATGGCCAAGTTATGGGTATAATCGGCCGCCATTTTGAAACAAACAGACGGATTATAATGTCGAGTTCCGAGGATCATCCCGGGGTGACCTGTGACTTTGGTACCGAATCTCAAGAAAATCGGTCCAGTAGTCTCGGAGAAAAGCCGCGGACGGCGTACGGCGGACGGACGGATTTTTTTTTATTCGATATTTGGATTCTACGTATCTTGAAACGTAAAACCTCAAATTTTGAGGGGGGGTTACAAAAAAATTTTCTTGGTCGATTCCAAAGGTCTATTATTGAAAATAATAAACCAAAATATATATAACCCATAAATAATAATAGAAAATTAATTATATCATTTTTGGCTGTTTTTTGGTTAATCAAGTTAAAAAACAGTTAACACCTCTTTTATGAAAATCGAGATATAATTTATTTTCCTAACATCTTTTCAATCATTTATTAGGATCGAATGAATAATTCTTACTTGTTGAATTTTTTTTTTATATATATTACTTAATATTATATTATATAATTATTTAAGTTTTATCACAAAATCGACTCAAAACACTTTTTATTTTTTTGTTTGTTTTTTGACAATAACTGAATCGAACTATGTGCTACGGAAATTCGTAGAATATTTTTTAAATATTCTAATAAATTTTAAAGAAATATATTAATCAATAAAGCTTAGTTGAAAAAAATATTCAAATGCTAATTTTAAAGTTTTGACACAAAACTCTCATTTGGCTAACTTTCTGATCAGAATACCTTGAATTTAAAAAATAAAGTAAGTAAAAGAGAAAGTAATAATGAAGAAAAAAAATGAATCCCTCTTGAATTTAACAAGCGGTTGATGAAGTAAGTTTGTAACGCAAATCAGCCCATTTAATTTTCGTATTGTTTTTTATGGAGTAATACTTTAATGGTGTAGAATTGTTAATAATTATTTAAGTTACCAAATATGTCTATAAATAGTAAGATAAAATTTAAATTATATATTTTATCCTTTATTATTTGCAGTGTGAAAACCTTTAATAGTAAATATGTTAATATACATTAGTTACCAACTGAAGTTATCTTTATTTGTTATATGTCTTCACATGTTTTATTTCGAGATCTTCACAATTTTCTACTATGTACATATATCTGACTTTATATAATTTTTATAATTATTTATTTTTAATATCTGATTTTTTAATACGTACACATTTATAAAAAAAAAGTTATAAATTACTTACTCTACTTGAATGTTCTAAATATGTTCTATTTGATTCTTATTTTGTTTTTTTCGTATTTTTGTTTCTTTTTGGTTCATTTTCAAAATTTATGCAACATTATAGTCCATAGGTTAACTTTTTCTACGGCACTGTTGAGATTATTTTAAATTCTACGGATAAAGGAAAAGTATATTTATAAAAAAGTAAAGGATAAGTAAATTCTAACATTCATGCTAAACATGAAAAAAAAAGTAAACAGATTGCTGTAATAAAAAGACAAGTTTGTTGCATTTTTAATTATTTCTAAATTAATTAATAAATTTAATTAAGGATTAATATAATAACAATATGTTATTAGGAGAAATAGAAAAATCTATTAATCAAGTTTTAGTACCATCCTAAACATCTGTCATGAGTGTTATATGCATTTGAAAAAGATTCATGGGAGGGAATCTTTGTTCTGATAAGTTGTTAAAGATTAGCCATTATGTTTATAGTTAACAGTAGATGCATGTTTTCAAGGCTAAGTTTAACAGTAGATAAATAAAACATTGAAAACCAAAATTACATGGTCAGTATTTAAAACAAAAATCACGAGTGTTACCCTAATAATTCACTTCAAATGTAAAGTTTTACACATTCATTCAATTTCGTTTTCTAATACATGGTATTCTTACTCAGCTAGCATAATCTAATAATAAAAGAATCAAGCAATTTTTTTTAGATTTTTTTTTTCAATTTTGAGTATAGGCGTGAAAAATCATATTAACTCGGAGAATTCAACTAGAATGTAACATTCAATGCTAATACAATATCTAAATAATAAAAAAAAATCTTAATAATTTAAGATTATGAGGTATTTTGTATAAATTATTTATGAACTGTGTAAAATTGCATTTATTTTGAAAATGACACTTCTCTTCTTAAGTTTTTATGTTTTTTTTTTTATGTAATATAAAAATGTAAGCCGTGTATATATGTATATATATATATATATATATATATATATATATAATATAGTTATATTATATATTATAATATACCTATACTACATAGTTCTTATCACTCCAACCGATATATATATATATATATATATATATATATATATATATATATATATATATATATATATATCAGTGGGAGTGATAAGAACTATGTAGTATAGCTAATATAATTAAATTACCAACTTCTTCTCTTGTTTGATTGAGGCTGCGAACAAAACTCCTTACTTCCATTTTTTAGTTTCGCAGTCCGCTAGTTCAACAATTGATTTTTAAATTAGAAGGGCTGAGTTTAAACTATTTATTCTGACAGTAAACACTTTTGAACAATAATTACCATCTCTATCTCGATTTTAATAAAAAATCATCGAGGCAGACCATCATACAGTAACGAAATAAAATAAAAAAATTAATCTATTAATAATAAATTATCTATAAATACTTTCATTAATAAGTCAACAGTTCAAACATAAATAATAAATTATCAATTCTGTTAAATGTTCTTTAAAACAAAATTAGAAGAATTATTTAAAATAAAAAAATATGATCTAACATTGCTTGTTATTTATGATGTTATAACCATACCTTTGATTATTGTTGAGGTATAAATAGCGTTGACCAAGATAAGGATGTTGACATAAATTATTTAAAATAGCATACGTTTACTAATGTACCCTGGTTTAGCCAACTAGTTTATGTTTGGTTGAGGATTGTTTGTTTCTTTAGCACTCCTGTTCTGAATTTCAAAGCAGCCGACTTCTTATCCTATTGTGGACTGTGGGAATCCCCTATTAGCATTCAAGTATGAGAAAAAGGTATTGAATCATTTAAATAATATTTCTGCCAGCTTAGTTTTATAATTGTATTTGTTGGTATCGCAGTTGGAAAAATAAAATTATTTTTACACAATATATATATTTGATAAAAAAAATAAGTTTATGAATTTCGTAATAAAGTAATAGGGATACTAAAAATTTAATATTTTATCTTAATTGTATTATCTCATTTAATTTTTTTTATTTTTTCTATAATGATTCCAAAACATTTTGTATTTTTCCCTCCATCTCCATAATTAGCGAGATATGGGTGTTTATAACATCTAATCGGTCGTCTTTTTAAAACGAAATAAAATGGCGGAGGGTAATATCAAGTTCCAAGGATCATTCTGGGGAGGCCTGTGCCTTAGATGCCAAAACTGAATAAAAAATCGGTCTAGTAGTCTCGGAGAAAAGCCGCAGATGGTGCAGGGCGGGCTGTCCAACACAATCTAGCGGGGCAAAAGTAAAAAAAAAAATTATGGAAGATATTTGTAATAAAATTTAATTCTAAAGTGAAGCTAGAAAGAAATAACCGTATTGGCCGAGTGCAAAGCCACCAAACCAAGATAAATAAATTAAAAGTTGATGCCTAATTCCTTTAGGTCCTCTTAACAGATAGTAAGTACGTACATCTTTGCGATTGCCAATGTCAGCAGCTAATAAATTCAACACCATTAGATTCATATTTTTTCCAAAATATAGATTCAAATCCTAGAAGTAAGCTGTTTTAAAATTTTAGAACTGAATTCATAAACAGTTGCCGAAGATTTGTAAATATTTTTTTTTTCCGATTGAGATTTTTTTTTTTGAACAACTAACTTCATAATATATATATATATATATATATATATATCCTGTAACATATTTACCTAATTCAACTGCACCATTTTCGCCGATTTGCAATTATATAATTTTATTCATTTCAGTTGCGAAACATATTATTAAAAGAATTAACTGTATTTTTTTAAAGGATCAAAAAGCAATTAATAGACCAGGTCAAAAGTGCAGTGATATCTTGTATGAATATTTGAAAAATAAGTTCAATCTTCAGGATCCTTCTAAATATCAATGAGAAGAACTGCTTCAATCCGTACTTTGGTTTTTTTGAAGTTTTAAAGCAAAACTGGATTCAGTGCAATATCATCTTTACCAAATTATAGCGGAAGCATAAAAAAAGGTAGGATCACGAAATGAAATTTCAAACCAGGCTTCAATTTGCCTTCAACATGTTTTGGCAGGCCTTCATAAAGTTTCAATGGATCTAAAACAATTTAGCTGTTCTAAAGAAGCATTGGAACTTATTCATACATCGGAGATACAAGATAATAACAGCATTGTAAGTAGCAGGAGTAATAACGAAACCGAATTGGGCCTATTAAGTGATATACCAATATAATATTTGTTTACATGTTTAATTTTGGTAAGGTGATTTATTAATTTATTACAAAGCTTAATTTTATGTATTTAAATAAATTTAATTTAGGAAAAGGTTTTTTTTGTGCATTTTTCTTTTTTTTTTTAATTTATGGGGTAAGACATCATCTGAAAATAATCTTTTAATTGCGTACAAAAACAATTCTGGATTAAAATGATCTTTTTTCAACTATGTAAAAATAATTTTAACCTAAAAAAATTTAACAATTTTTTTCTTCATCGATTAAAAAGTTTCAATATTGAAAATAATAAACCAAAAGCAGTTTGAAAAATTAAGAATTTATAATCGAAACAGAACATAAAAATTAAAAAAAATTAAATTATATTAAAGTAGATTCAATATATATTTTTTTAATTTTGAAAGATTTGGCAGAGACGATTTTCATGAAAAAAGATGAAGGTTATAAATAATTCTTTCAGACATTTTCATATAACAATTAAAGACGAATAGTTCAGCATATTATACAGCACGATAAACAAAGTTTAACGCATTTAAAAATTAGGAGTCGATGAAATATCAGCGGATAAAATAAAATATTATTAATTAGTATGTTAGTTACAAATTATTTTAATTATATATATTTATAAACCAAATATATATATATATATATATATATATATATATATATATATAATATTAAATTAATTTAATTATGTATATTTATAAACCAAATATATATATATATATATATATATATATATATATATATATATATATATATATATATATATATATATATATATATATATATATATATATATATATATGAACAATTTATTTGCTCATTTAAATATATTAAAATAATATTAGATACCAGTTAAAACTTATTAAATTATTTCCAACTGTACAACGTATAAACGTTATACGTTAAAAAAAATAAGTTATAAAATAATAAACATAAAAATAATTAAAAAGGTAAGTAATTGCGTATAATTATTAATTTAATCATTGCACAAATCGTAATACCTGATATAAATTTCATAACCAAAAACAACAGCTATAACACAAAAGTTTTCCCAATACATCAAATGAACTAGAAAGATTAAAGGGCTTTACTTGTTCCTACTGAACTTTAGCACCGAAGTTTTAATCGGTTCTTCTTCTATTAGATCCTCTCAAAAAATTACAAAAAATAATCCTATAAAGGATTTTTTAGCCCACGATCGTTGCTTTTGAATGCTAAAAAGAAATTAGTGATTATATAAATTTAAAAACAAAATTAGTCCCTGATAGCCATGAAATAGAAATAAATTAATATTTTAAGTTAGAACAATAAATGCGGTGACACTCATGTTATAGAGAATAAAAAATACTTACTCGTTTGAGAAGAAAGTCTTGAATTTCAAGTTGAAATTTAAATTACACATAGGGAGTAAATTAGGTATAATTAAAATTTATCAAATTTTGGTTAATTGTTTTCAATAATGTAGCTTTGCAATTGACCAAGAAATTTTTTTTTTATCTCTCCTCCTCAAAATTTGAAATTATACGTTCAAGATGAATAGAATCCAAGAATCGTAGAATCCGCGGCTTCTCTCTGAGACTACGTGGCGGATTTGTTTGAGATTTGGCATCAAAATTGCTGGTTATCCCGGCATGATCCTAGGAACTCGACATTACCATCCAAGTGATAACGAATTGGCGCCCAATCAGAGATTTCATATCCCCATATCTATTGAGAACATAGAGGAAAAAATATAGTGTTTTATAATAAAATAAATTTATATTTGAGCGGGTGGACCGATTTTGTTTTTGTTATATTCATTTGAGAGGTAATAAAATTCCCTACAAAACAAAAATGATACAAAAAAAAAATCATCGAAATCGGACCAGTATTAGCAGAGATATTACATATTGAATTTGATATATATTTATTTGAAAATATTGAAATATTGAAAATAAACTGTTGTATAATAAAATAATTTGCAGCGTTTTTTGAATTTCTAGTAAAATCAAATTGTAACATGTTTTAGATTATTATAATGAATTACTTTATGTAATTATAAACTTTAATTTTTTTAAGTAAGTTTTTCTTCACTGTTCTTAATTTTTCTCATTCTAGATTTTTTTTTAAATTACTTTTTTTAAGTAAGCCTGTTTATTACCAGAATATCTATTTAAAAAAGTTCTTATGAACTCACGAATGCATTTTGTGATATTATTAATTCTTCCTCTGATTTGTTTTTCATGTGACCATGAACAGTAGTGTGTCCTGAAGAGTTATGAATGGGCCGAAACGTCAGCATACATAAAACAGTATGCCTTTAATCCTAGACTATCTCTAAGGCCAACTATTTTTATACCATGCAGAAAATTGATTTTAAAAACATAATCAGATGAAAATAAAAAAAAATTAAGTTCGATGATAATACGTTGCTTGTGGGCTGGATCATTTTGACATCAGTAAATAGCACAATGGCAGTTTATCGCTGGAGAATAATCAACAATTTAAAACGTGAGGAGAGAATTTCGGGAGGGAAAATTTCCCTGCATTCAGGTACCACTGACGGGGCTACAAGTGGTCGGCCCAGTTCCCTCCAGTACTTCTCCAGGATAGGATCTGTCTTTCTCCAGGTATTCATTCATAATGCTATTCATATATTCCGCGCTATAGTTACTATAATATTGGAGTATATATATATTTATGTTGTTTATCAAACTGAATGCATGATTAAAAACTATCTGGCTATAAATTTCAATAATATTACATATAATTTAATTTTTTTTTGTATGGATATCATTATTAATATTTGTTAATTATAAAAACCATTTAGTAGAAACAAAAATATATTTTTTTGTAAAAAAATATTTTTCCAATAAAACAGTTTAAATTAAAAAAAAAAAAATTATACGAACAATTTATTTGTTAAAATACCTATATATATAAATATATATATATAAAAAAAAATTAAATTAAATAAATTATAATAAAGGTTATTAATTTTTTTCAAACTGTACAAGGTATAAGCGTTATACGTTATAAAAATAAATTAGGAAAAAATAATCCTGGATAGAAATTTAGATTTTATACATTTTATGGGATATTCAAAAATTTTAGTATTTTTTTTTTTCATATTTGAAGCAGTAATAAAAAATAGCGTTAGATGACAGATCATATAAAAAAAAAGAAGTAATTTAAAATTGTTATTTAATTTTATAACCAGAAAAAACAAAAATTTCATATGAAGTATTTATGAAAATAAATGTAATACCTGTATTATAGTTTACATATTACATATGACATACCATATACTTACGTATAACATGTACATATAGTTAAATTTCGCGTCTATAATATGTTTTAATTGTAATAAAATTATTCTGGTATTTTTGGATATTTTTTCTGTTGTAATTATCAAATCAAATTTATTTATATTAAATTCAGCATTGAATAATGCATATAATAGTTGAAAAGAAAAGTAATAATATCCATATTTTCCGGTTCCAATATATTTTAAAATTTTCCGATGTAAATTAACAGATTATTTCCATCTGTTGAGTTTCAATTAACATGCACTTAGGTCCATAAATTATACCCATGAGTTATCTTTACGGCGTATTAAATTACAGCGTAAATTTACGACCGTGCAATAAAGTCTGATTCTGAGGGCGGGCGGGAGGAGGTTTGCAGTTTCGGATCAATGAAGGGAGATGTTACATTGACTGTTGTCTGCTATGTTATATCTGTTTCCAGAAAACATATCCATAATATGTTCCTGGATAAGAGTAGCTGAAATTTGTTTTAAAATGTTTTTGTCGAGGATAGGTTTCTGCAAGCTTCAATATTTAACATTCGATTTAATTTAATCAGAAAATTAAATTTATATGTAAATTAAAAATTATACGGTTTCATACTTGCTACAGAAATAAAAAAGGATTAATTTTAAAATGGACAAAAAGCAAGTGAATATTTAATATTTGTATTTCTCATCAATAAGGGAATTGAGTCAAACTCAAATTAACTTTCACTTTCAAAATCTTAAAATATATATACATATTAAGTTCATGAAAACTATCCTTGGGTCCTATATAGGTGTTATATCAATGTCAAATACTGCAAAATTTGACTTGGTTTTGGATTTTTTGTGATTTTTCGATTCTCTAGATACTTAAAAAAAAATTTTGTCACGAGAGATATTTAAAAAAAATTGTATTTTTCACGTTTGGCGTTCATACCAATTAGGAGTAGTTGCCGTTGTGCGATGAACACCTAACAATCAAAACATATTTCATAATTAATTTAATTAAATAATTAAAAAAATATTTAGTGAAAATTTTCGAAATGCACATTTGTTACAAAAATTTTCTTTTTCAAAGTGACACTTTTTTTATTTTTTAGAATGATCCAATGAATAAATATGATAACCTATTATTTTCGGGTAGTATACAATAAATAAATAATTTAAAAAAAAAAACACAAAAAGTTGCAAAAAATAAAAATTACATAAAAAATGAGTTTTTCAAAGAAAAGAATCCGAAGCCTTATAATTAAAATAATCACTTTTTTTCTCTTTATTTTGTTTCTTTATAAGGTGTACATATTACATGCGAAATAAGATTTATGTATACAGTTTGCATTTTTAATTATATTATTCCATTACATAAATTTAAAAATTTACATACAAAAAATAGAAGAAAAACAACAAAACAAGAATAAAAAATTAAATAAAAAAAATTTAACATATAAGAAGAAGAATTCACAGGACATGAAAATAACATAACATTACATGCTTTTCTAAAAATATGTAATCCCATTGCTAATAATACGGAAAGTTTTAATGCTAAATGAGGGCGTGAACTGCAAAACTCTTTACTTCCATTTTTTCATAATTTGATGTAAGTAGTTTTGCAGTCCACCGGTTGCTGTATGAAGAGAGCATGGTAACAACCATTGATTTAAACATAAAAAAATAAAGGAAGGGATGGATATAGACAGAGTAAAAATAATCTTTTTAATAATAAAGGGAAATAAAAGTTTTCATAATTGCTAAGATAATAACGTTAAAAATATTCTTATAATTTGGTTTTCTGATGACTTACCAATAACATACTCAACATACTTTTATAATTAAAACTTTTAAAACAAATTAATAAACGTTTTTACATTAGTATGTTATTTTGGAATGGTTTCGATAACAAAAATCAAATCTCGCAAGTCCCAGTAAAAAGCCGAATTTAAATCGATACCTATATTACATAAAATATAAATATAAAACTAAGCATTATAGTTAAATCGAGCTATGAATGGCAAAATAAATACGCAATGCAGACTAGATCACAACAAAAATCTGAAAAATTCAAATTTTCTTTGAAATTCGTGATAAATTAAATTACAGTGTAGCATTCAATATTCATCATGATTTTCCCACTATTGACCGTATCTATGTTAATATTTCATTCTATAAATACTTAACAATACTTTTACGAAAACAGCTGTTTATTTATCAAGATAACGTCAAAAAAAGTATAAAAACCACGTACTGTCAAATTTTTATGATAATGATGAAAATCTTATAAACGGACATAACTGTAATGGAATTAATATAATTTAACTTCGGTAATAGTATATCATTTATTTAGGTTGCAGAATCAAAAGGAATCCAGAAAATTGTTTGAAACCATGATGAAATTATTGGAAAATTAAAAGAAAATAAGTTTTGCACGTTGAAATTCGTATCAATAGTGTTGAATTAATAATGTTTTGAGTAATAACTTTGTGAATAAAATAAATTAAAAAATACAATGACCTTGTAAAATATATTAAAAAACATTATGTATGCTTTATTTTTTCGGACCCAAAACAACAGAAAACTGGTTAAAAAATATTTTCAAGTTTCCGACATCTTGCATTTGTATATAAACCCATCCAGTATCCAAAAAAAGGATCTAAGATAAATCAAATGACTAAGAGTTTTCCCAGAATCGGGATCGGTATCGGATGAAGTTATTCTAAATCGACCTGAAATGTAGGTATTTATAGAATTTAAACTATGCCGGTCGGAATGGATTTATCTAGGATTCCTATAGGCTGATGTGACTAATATATATATATATATATATATATATATATATATATATATATATATAAATATATATATATTATAGTTATTTCTGTGTACCGCCGCTTCAGAGCAGAAGTAACTTACCTCCAAATATTAAATTTTTCAGAGAGGGCTTATTTACTTTTTGTTTTATCATTTCATAATATGAATGTATGAACTAATTTTTTGACTTTCTAGAAGGTGTTTCATAGGAAACTAAATTCGCCGAATCATAATTTGTCCCATGGAATATGTGACGACATAAGATAGTTCTTCTTACTGAAACGTCCTAACCCCACGCGCAGCTGGACATAAGAAGGATCTTTTTAAAACAGAACTATTTTAACACCATTACAAAATGCAGTTAGTCTTTTCTATTTAAGCATCTGCTCTAAAATTAAGATATTAATTCAGACATAAGATACTTTTTCGTTTGTCTGCAATCCTTTAGGCTATAGAAAGATCTACTTTTGTATAAAATCAACAGTAGTCTGAATTATCTTAAGTGATAAAAACTAAAAAATGTAATAAAAAAGCCAAATTTGAAGATAAGATATTTCTGCTCTGAAGCGGCGAAATATGAAACTATTTCTCGCTTTGAAGCCTGGCTCATAATTAAACGACCGCAAAAACGGATGCTCATAGTTATTATTACATTAGTAATAATTTATCGTATACGAGTAAGTAACAGTACCAAACAATAAGACATCCAACATTTATTATATGTTATGACGCAAATTTATTGACGTATTATGATGTTGGAGTCATATAGACAAGAGTTCATACTCCAGCGTCTGTTTTAAAAACAAAACTGTTCCAAAGATACACATCTGTATTCAATTCCGCCTCCCCCATTTCATGCTGTGTGCCCCATTACTCATTGGACGAAAGCATTCCATATTTCTTAGTGTTATTGCCGCCTCCTTCTGTTACGACACATTCCTTTTTCCAAGGAGTTCAAGTATTGTGTATAGAACGAAGCACATGTTCATCGGAGATAAATTATTTAAGAAATAAAGCAGACATAGCAATGCAGTTATTAAATCAAATGACTGATGTAGGGAATAGATTTATCTAAAAAATCATAATTTAAACATTTCGAAAAATTAAAATAATCTACCAATTGATATATATATATATATACACACACAAAAGATTTGACACTTTAAAGGAGCTATATGCAAGGGCTCCTCCTCAGCATTGGAAATATAAATTACACAACATTGGTTAAACTATAGTTACAGGATATCAACACAAAACTTAAAATCCGGGCAAGCCAAATAATTTATAATACACAAAAGTTCTGTTGCACTGAACAGCCCCCTCTCCTCTCTCGATACTGGCAACCGAAGCCCATATATATATATTATATATATATATATATACATATATATATATATATATATATATATATATATATATATATATATATATATATATTATGGGGGTTACGGAAAGAGAAAGGGTAAAAACAAAAAAATCAATCTTCAATAAAATCGAGCTTGTGATATTGTGCAAGCAACATGTTTTTTTCATTGCTAAAAAAAAAAAAAAAATCATATTTATTTAGCACGAAGTTTATTATTTAGTTTATTAGCTTCAGATCATAATAAAATATCTTTATTTTAATACCCTCCTACTTTATTTGAAAAAATGCAAAACTAATAATTACTTTTTAAAATATTTCTTAAAAATATTTCGAAATCAATAATTTATTTAAATTAAATGAAGGAAATTACCTGTTTTATGAAATATTTATATTTTTAAAAAGTTTCACCAACTAAAAACACAAGATTCCAAAGTTTGATTTAGGAAAAAAAAAACTTAAATCTTCGTTTTAGAAAGGTTTCAAGACTGTTTTCAGTTAAACAAATGTTTTTGTCGAAGCCCGTACAACATTTCCTGTTGACTTTTTTTAATTGGAAAACTTTTTAAAACTCTTTCCAATAGATGAGGAATGAGACTGAACCAACAGTTTGTATTTATTTCTTGCAGTTCCTGAGAAACAGATAATTTTTTTCACAATTTTCACCCCTCCTCCTCCTCCGCCTGTGTCTAGAGGCCTTCCCCTTAATAATTTTTTTAAATATATTCTGATGAGGCTTAAATTTTTTTATTTTTCTGAGAGGACATTATTGGAAAATTCCGAAAGTCCTTCAAATATCAGTGAATAACTAATCAGACAGCCTTTTGCCAGTCGAGGGAATAATAATACGTAGAACTGTCTTGGATTGATGAATTATTTCTGTTTGGTTAGTATTTTTTTAGACTGTTGACGTGAAATGTGCTTTCTGAGGTCTGCATTTATGCCATTTTGTTATTTTCTGTCCTGATGATTTGCAAGTATACACAATATGTATTATATGGAAGTGGGGGAACTGTTTTTTATTTTCAATAAAATTTCTTACGATTAAAAAAAAACAAACAAACAAATCAGAATAGATTATTGTAATCTCACTGTAAACTTCATTCACGTCTATTTCTGCAATTGAATTGATTCCGCTATTTAAATCGGAAATTCAGAATTCACCTTGAACCCTACAACCACCTAAAATAATACCAAATCTTTCCCCTTTTTCTAAAAATATACCAGTCCTTCTGAGTATAAAAAACGGTTGTCTACCCTCCTCCTTAACATTTTTAATTTATACAGATGGATTCAAGTCAGAAAACTCAACAGCTTCGTCTTTTGTAACCCACGACTCAACCTATAAATTTAAATTGCATAAATTAGCTTCTATTTACACTGCAGAACTCCAATCGATAGCATCAGCCCTACACTTCTGCATATCAATAGCTCAGAAGACTATCATCATAACGTCAGAATCATTAAGTATGTATATATATATAACGTCATAAAGGTATATACCAGGAACACCCAGCAGTCATGAGAATTCGATCTTCTCTGTCAATACTCTAAGACCAGGCTAAGTGCGTATATTTCACGTGGATTCCCAGTCACATTGTTATTGTTGGCAACGAGCTCGCAGATAAAGCAGCCCGAGAGGTAGACCTCAGAAAATGGAAATATCAGAGAGCTGGCAAGTCATGTGAGACGCACGCCCCCCTAGTAAAATTAAAGTTATCAAAAAAGTGGTAAAGCTATGGTGTACATCCTACCGCAGCAGCCGCAGAGAGGAAGCCACCCTGGCCCGCTTAAGAATAGGCCACACTGGGGTCAAGCACTCATAGATTATCAGAATCTTGCTACCTCCATCATGCCAATATTGTAACTCCGTTCTTACAGTTAGACATACTTTTGAGGAATGCAATCACTATGATGTCCCAACAATAAATAGTATAGGACTGATCCCAAATTTATCTAGCGCTCTTAATTTGAAAGCATATCGCCTCTAAATTATAGCACTTTCTTCGTTTTTTTTTTCAGTTTTTATTTTATTTTTATTTCTCTATAATTTTATTTATTTAATGTTTTTCTCATTATTCATTTTTTTAATTTATTTATATTATATTTATATATTTAAAAAAAATATAATATAGACCAAATATTTTCAAAATCTGAGTAGATCAAACAAACCATATGTGTCGATGGCCTAAGGGTTTTACGTCTATAAACAAAAACAAACAACATCGTAAATTAAAGCCACTAACGAAAAAATAGGCATGACTTTCTAAACGTTAGCTTATAGCGTTATGGCAACAACTTATATAGTTAAACTTATCGTTGTGATAGCAATCGAAGCCTGAACGAGTTTTTCCCCTTTAAGACGCGGCTTCCTTATCACAAGAAAAGATATTGATAAGACATGCTTCGAGTGGAAAATTGCAGTTTATTCTGTATCGTAGGAGAATAAGTTGAGATGAACTTTATGATTCAACAAGTAGGAATGAACACAATAAAAATTTTACTTTTAACTTTAATAAAAATATAAATTTTGAGCAATAATAATAATTTTTGAGCAATATTATTATTTAACCATAGACCGATGTAAAATATAAAAAAATATATATTTGTATATTAAATTTATGATAAAAATCGATTTCTGTGTAAACTGCTACTTCACACTTATTTAAGCAATGGATGTATAAGCCATTCAGTTGACGGAATATCTAACTGCCATTTTTACGAAAATGATGTTTTTTCCTTTATGTGAATAAGATTATTAGATTTTATCAAATAAAATTATTAATAGTTTTTTATCGATTGTTTAGATTTAAAAAAAAAAATTAATTTCTGATAAAAATCAATAGTTTTCAGTTGAAGAATGACTAATTCCTTATTTATTTATTTTATATTGTTCAATTGCATACTCTTTCTTTTAATTCAAACTGAATGTCTTTAAAATCAATAAAGGTTTAAGGATAATTTTATTTTGTTAACTCAGATCAGTTAGAGTCATCTCTCATCCCTCAGATGCCCTTAGAAAAAGGTGAATTTTACTTTAAACAAATCTTATACTTCTGTTGACCAGAAACAGAATGAAGCCGTGGATGTCAAGAAGTAGTCTCATGCATAGTTAAACATTTAGAAAAGTAAATTGAAATGCTTCCGATTTTAAAAAATGAAGTCATGTACTGGCACTCTTGCGCTGATCAAAACAGAATTATACAAGAAGCATTAAGTTTAATGAAATTCATAATCAGACCAGATGTAAGTTGAGAAACAATTGATTTGAAATGTCATGTATCTGGTCATAATTTGCCTAATGATGCTGACTTCGGTATAATAGATTTTGAAAAAGGTCGAAAAACTAGTGTAGGTGAATATATTCATTCACAAGAACAATAAACAGTTCACTGTCTATTTATTGAAGCATACTGATTTCTTCAGCACGAAAAAATTAGAAGATGCCATAAGAAACAGGAAAATAAAATGGTGAAAAAGGAGATAAAATAAATTAGTTTAACGTCCTAGTTCAAAATAAAGTACAAGTGGGAAATGTTCAAGTAGAAATGTTCGTTTTTACAGGTTACAGCTTAATTATCGTCATTAAACAATATATTTTTAAAATCATTGGTTTTTAATATAGCTATTTTAAATATTACCCTTTCCGTATTTACCCTTTAAATACGAACCTTTCCGCTTGTACTTGTACTTTATTATGAAATAGGGCCCAGGTGGATAAGGTTGGACAAAAAAATCCTTTAAAAATAATTAGGAAATATTCTTTCGAGGATCGCTCACAATTACCATACATATTATCATATTTAAAAAATATGGAGTACAAGTGAAGCATATGAAGAATATGAATATGATGATGTTTTGTATTGTACATAATGTAAAAATATTGTATTTAAAAAAAATAAACAGTTGAATTAAAATATACTAAGCAAGAAAACATCTTCTAGCTTTTATAAATATAGTTACTGGACAAATTATAATTTTACAATTTTAATTAACATAGTACAGTAATATGGTCAGATATTATTATGATTTAGAACAGCCGTGTACAAAATAATAATGATAAATAAAAAAAGTATAAATAGTATTCCTTCTCATTTTTCACATATATTCACATAGAATGTAGCATAATGATAACAATAAAAAAAAAAAAGGAAATGTGTTCTATACATATATAAATATCTACAAAAATAAAATATGTAAAGAGTAAATCCAATAAGTTTCGGCGAATAAGAGCAGATTTTGTAACACAGAGTCAGAAATAATAACCCCCATCCCTCTGTACCTCGGGGCAGCTCTATCATATCAATTATTCAAAAGCTAACGCTATCATCGGAATGTAGAAATGAAAGGCAGAATATTAAACATTTCGAAATGCGGCAGCAATGTAGATTCGGATCGTTTGTATATTATAAAACTCTTTCATAGGCATAGCTAAAGTTCCAAAGAGACTACGTTATGAACTGGATGTCTATCGCACTGGAATCCCGAACAACACAACTAGTAGAGGACCGGAAACTCAGAAATTCCCCCTCCTAATGAAGATCAAGGCAATCAGTTACAGAGATATTACCATCTCATTATCCATTCCGGTCTACGGAGCGCGGACCGCATTACAGTTGCTCTTCTCATCTGATTAACTCTCCAGTCCTCTGATACCTGATGAGTTCTTAACTAGGTGTGCTACCGCAGCCTAGTTAGCGACTATTGGGTATCGCTCAAAGAGCCGCAAAGGATACGGGCGTTTCAAATAGATCAAAAGTCTAAGAAGTGGATTCGCTTAGAGTAAAATCATGATATAGCATTCCAATGACGGAGACAAGGCTAAAAGAAACGGTAATCACCTTTTGTTTGGTAGAAAACTTATACGGATAGTAATTTAAACTCTGTTTTTCCGTATCGATGACGTTACTGTTACTTCTATATTTAAGTAATTTCCTGAGACTCTTACCGTTAAATGGTGATGAGCCAGTTATAGATCGAACATAACTAGTTACGTGCCTAATATACAGGATGCCCCGAAGTCACGAAAATATTTGAAGCACCTCTTTATTAAAACTGAAGAGCAACAAAAAAAAAGTCCATATGGACCATGCTTGTTTTGTGTGCTGTGTCACGATTTTCGTTAAATAAGAAGCGATCACTCAAAAACTGTTAGTTAGTTAATCAACTTCCAATTGCACCATAGCAAAGTAGAAAAAATACCCTTCAAGAAATATAGTTTCGCCTAACTAAATCCCCCTTACAACGGATTTAGTTAAGCCAAACTATATTTCTTGAAGGGTATTTTTTCTAATTTGCTATGGTGCAATTGGAAGTTAATCACCTTCAATAGTTTTTGAGTGATCGCTTCTTATTTAACATAAACCGATTTTTTTCTATTTTGCGATGATGCGATTAGAACTTAATTTCATTTATTTTTTTAAAATCACTATTTACTTGGGAATGCTTTTCTCAGGCCAAGCTACAGATACACCACTTCTAAGAAATTTCTACTTTTATAAGATTATAATCGTATAAGTGAAGTCGAGGTCTCTTTTGGAATTGGTCTAGAATTGGCTTCTGATTTGTAAAAAGTATGGAGTGGAATTAGCTTTAATCCTTTGCTCGTGATATTTTTATTAAGTAAGCTTTTCAATTTTTTTGATAGTGCTATGGTAAAATTATTATCATAAATTTCCCGTTTTTCTGTGTGGAATCAGACCATGATTCACAAAAGCATTTTTGTTGCTCTGCGAGAAATGGGCGTATGCAACTTTTAATTGGCCACCATTTTGAAAGGAAATGGCAGGTGGTAATATCGAGTTCAGATGATCATCCTGGGGTGACCTTTGACTTACGTGGCAATAAATTAAAAAAAATCGGCTTAATATTCTCGGAGAAAAGCAGCGGACGGCGATCAGACGGATTTATTTAATTCGATTTTTGGATTCTGCTTATCTTGAAATGTATTATTTTTGTCCTTGCTCGACGAAAATGGTTTATTATTAAAGAAATCGGCAAATTTTGTAATATTGTAGGAATTTATTTGAAAAAGAGCGATGTTAAAATACAGTAATCATATTCGAAAAAGAATACTGAGACAACCCAGTCATCATAAATTTTAATGAATGCAGAAATAATATATGTAGGGGGGAAACTCTCCCGCCGGGATGGTTATTCTCGTAAAAGTGCAGCCAAGCAAGTAGGCGATGAAATTGCTTCTACGCCAATGCCACAATGCTCCGACATCGATTTTGTGCACTGTATAAGAGTAAAGTACGTCGTAAAGTTTTGCATTTCGTCTCCATTATTGTCGGTCATTTATTAATAATATAGCATCCTTATCAGTGTTATTTTTGGAGACAGTAAATTGAGGAAGTTTAATCCTAAAGATCCTGAAACTCCGGAAATGTTTGCTGTCGGTTCATCACTTCTCATATCAAACTTTTTTTTTTTATTCATAAAAATATCATAAAACGCTATAAATTACAAAACGTGCTTCGGAATCAATATACCAAGAAGAAAAAAAATGGATATTTCTACTTAGGGCTTTGGTATAGTTATTCCAAAACATTTTATATTTTTTCTCTATCTCAAAAAATAACAGAGACGTGGGCTTATGAAACCTTTAATCGGTAGTCATTTTGAAACGAAAAGGCAGATAGTAATGCCGAGCTTCGAGGATCATCCTAGCGTTACCTGTGCAAAATCTAAAAAAATAATCGGTCCAGGAGTCTCCGAGAAAAGGGACGGCCGGCGGACGTCGGACGGACGGATTTTTCTATTCGATTTTTGGTTTCTTTTTTTTTTTTTTTGGTTTATCTTGAAACGTAAATTTTGAGGAGGAGATAATTTTATTTTTTCCTTGGTCGATTTTGATAAAATTTAAGCATGATTACAGTCATGTTTCAATAGCGAACCAAACAGGATGAAACAACTCATTTATTTGAAAAATAATACCGAAAATAGAAGAAGGAAAAGTATATTAGTAACGTGTTTCATTAATTTATGAAAAAGAAAATATAAAATGAAAATACATTGCGTTACGTGATGGCCGAAACGTCGAAGTAATTTGAAATGAAATAAAACATTTAGGTGGTCTATTGCCTTTTAATTTAGTAATTAACTATCCTAGCACCACAAACTAAAAATGCAACAAGAAGAAAAATATCAGTAAGTTTTTTTATTGTGTTTTTATATTTTTTATAATGTTTAATCTTATGCATCTACCTATCTGGATGTTTAGATTAAATGAAGTAATTAGATTAAAAGAACTTCTATAGTCTACGAACATTATATTTTGTTAATAAAGACTTCTGAGAACTAAACTTTTATTTATTAAATATTTAAAATTTACTAGGACTGATTACGATACAGAAAGACCCCGTTTAAAATTCTATTCTGCTCACAAAATATTATCTAGACTTAAAAATGAAGGAACTATTAGGTTGATGAATCGTGGTTGACAGACACATCCCAAGAATAGATTCTGCAATCCGGTGTTTCTACCTCGGCGTAATTTATCATAAAGCTTTTACGGACTGATTTATTATTTATTTAGGGAAGTGAGGAATTTTCATCTAATTCGGAAAAAAAATGTATAATTCAGAACCATTTCACGAGAAATAAAGAAGAAAAATTAACTTTGTATACAATTTCCTTACTGATATGTTAATTATGATTAATTTAAAATTTAATTAGAGCTGTTTTAATGGATAACTTTTATTAATAAAACAAATAGATAAAAATATTTCACTAGAGTAGAACAGAACCAGACGTAAAAACAGATCAACATTCATAAATCGTTCAATTGGAAGAACAATGTAACAAATGAATTTTTTTTTTTTGCCTTGAAAACTTCTAGTGATGTATATTTTGTTGAGAATAACTGTCAGATTTTTAGTTTCCAATATTTACTGCAATTGAAAATTTTTCTTATTTTATCTATTATAAGTTTCCCAGTTAAACATAATGACTTCCTTCTAGCTGTAACTTTTTAAAGCCTCTCTTGATATAAATAATAATGCATTATTGTTAATCTTATGCCCAACAGGTAGCCAAAAAGTATCAATATTTTGCTTCAGGACGAATAATTGAAAACATCATTATTACAGTTAAAAATATAATTATTATATTTGTTTTTAAACCTTTATTTCTTTATTCAAATCTGTCAATGTGTAGACAATCAATTAATTTGCTGGATAAAAAATTGGATATAATGGCATGAAACGCATAATAGAGACTAAAACCCAGCGGTATCTCGGTTTACAGTTTAAAGTTAAACAAGGAGATCCCACATCTAGCTCCTTTTTAGCCTTCTACTAGAATTATGGGGCGTACGGGTTGTGGTGAAAACTGGTTAGTGACCATATTTAGGTTAGAAGGGTTGGGTAACAACAGTTATTGAAGGAGACTAAAAAGGGGCTGGATGAGGTTATTAAAGCCATTAAGTGGCTTGAATAATTGCAATACTAATAAATTACAAAATATTATTTTGCACTTTAATACATTCAATATAATATTTTGAGTTAATTTTTATTTTTTTCAAATTCAATATATTGTTTATAAAAAAGTTTCTTTTTTTAAATGTATCTAAATACATATACATACTTAAACCCATATGGACATATTTCTCACAGCTATTCGATTTAGCTAAAAAGACATACAAAAACTCCAAACTTTCTAGTCCAAAACATTACGACTCACTACAAGTGATCCTTGGTACGTGACAAACAAAATCATACATACTGACTCACACCTACCAACAGTCAACGAACATATAAGGACACTTTATCAACGATTTTATAATAACTTAAACGGGCATATCAACATGGTTATGGCCGACATGCTCATGCTTACAAGGAGTATACTAAAAAGGTGCTGGATGAGAGATCTCCTTTCTTAACTATCAAAGGTGAGAGATTCAATCTAAGGAAGAGGTACTGCTGGGTACTATCGTTTCACATGCATCACATGTTATTGGTACATATATCATGAGCTAATTTGCTGATGACAGGTGCAAATTAATATTTTAAGAGAGGAAAAAAATGTATCTTGATTATATCTATTAAGGAGCTGTTTTTTCAAAATGAAAAACTATCACAATTTGATTCATGATTAAATTACCAAAAAAATGAAGATAAACTTTTTTTTAAAACAGAGAAGATTAGTTGTTGATGTATTATTCTTATAGTGAGTTGAGCGACAGTGATAAACCTAAATAGGCTAACTTCAAACGCTTCTCCTGAAAAATTCCACTGTCTCTTGCATATATATATATATATATATATATATATATATATATATATATATATATATATATATATATATATATATATATGAATATAGGTAATTTATGAATGAGGAATATATATGAATATAGGTAAATTATATATTTACCTATATTCATATATTTCCTTTTAAAAAATAATTTATCAATGCCCAATTAGATTGATCCTTCTATACCATCATGCGGATGTCAACTAAAAAATAATTAGGATTTTTTTTTTTTTTTTATCCTCAAGAACGTTACAGGCCAAACAGAATCCATTATCAGCGGGAATCCACCATGAAGTATGCCAGAACTAAACCAATAAATAAAACAAACCTAAAACCCAGGTTCGCTATAAAGGAACCTAAATTCCCCATTAAATCTGTGTAATTTCTTTTCTTGTTGGCCCTTCAATGCTATCCTGTTTGCTATTATTAATGGAATTTTTATGGAGATCATGAATTCAATTCTGGCTAGCTATTATAGATATAAAGATATAATAAAAATTAATTAACTTGTCAATAAATCACTGTTTAATAAAATTACTGATCAATGTTCGCAACCTAGGCTTACTTAATCAAATATAGAGTCTGCCAGACTATCGGTGCTAATCAAAAGATAAATTAACTAATCAATTAAGAACCTTTATATAATCATACCAGTACCTTGGTACTCAAGACACAGATATCAACATAATGTGAAATTTATGTAATAGAGATATCGTTGTAATTACAGTCTACTATCAATAATGTCAAGACATATAAAATACTAGAGGGAGAGAAGCGTTCCGTCTTAAGGACGGTTATAATAACTGGGTAAAAATTAAAACCATAATATTTATTTATTAAGAATAAATTTATTAAGTGATTATTTTATTTAGCCTTATTTAATTATGCCCTCCCTAAAATAAAATTGTATACAGGTATTATCTATGTTCACAATCAGATGTTCATGATTTTTTTATTGACATAAGTTAGAAATAGATCAGGAGTCGGCTATGCAGCAATACCGCAATACTGAAACGTTGTGAGGGTTTAGTGGAGTTAAACGACGAACGCTGTCGGACGCACCTAATGGTTATTTTATACATAGAAGCACTTTGTAATAGATAAGAAAATCCTCACAACCTCTCCCTCACTCTCTGTTTTTCTCTTTCTATTTACCGAACGTCAAAATTAACGAAACATCTGAAAATTTACAAAGCAAATGGATTCCGACACATTGATTCAAAATATAACAAGAGCTTAAATCCTTAAAGATAATTAAATTTAATTTTGTTGTTTGAAATAATTTATATTTATTACGTTTCCATGATATTTTTGTCCTGGACTAAGGTACTATTTCAGCCCCGTGTTCCTTATACTATATATGTCTATTAATCGTTAGGTAGGTAGAAACGTCAGCGCTAAAATCGATAAAGCAATGCAATAAATAACATATATATGTTTTATTGCTTATTTATAACATATGGTTAACAGTATAATTATTACAGTATATCTTTTTTAATTTAGTATATTTCATTTTTTCATATTTTTAAAAAAGAAAAATTATGTGATATGTATGTAAGAGCATCTGACATATATACATACACAGACACAGAGACACAAACACCCCTCCGCTTCCCCCCTCCCCACACACAATGCACTCAAACTCAAAATAAGGTCAAAAATATAATAATGTTAATTGAGAAAGGGGAGGATATAACAAACAAAAAAAAATTAATCTTAGAAAATAGAAACTACATTATTATTTAAAATTAGAGATTAATGGTTCTGAAGTCTACTACACTGCAAACACGATAAATAATTTTTAGGGCACAAAAGTGACTCTAAATTATTATCTCAGCAATAAATAAGAAAAACTTGACAGTAGTCAAGAAATAAATCAGGCGTTTGGCTATTCACCCAAATGTCTCCCTCGAAGTACCATAAGATCCAAACTTAAGCGTATGTATCAACATCCGGCCCCAAAGCCACCATGGATTCATTATTTTATTATTTCTGAAGATCATTCGCATGACATGAGATTAAAATACGTAAGATGTCTTCAATTTTACCTTTATTGCTGTTTAATATGACTGAAAAAAAAGTTGAATTAACACGAAAAATAATAATAGCGTAATCAATATTAGGGGAGATAATAAATCCATAGACAAATTTGGTAAACAAATACATAAACACATAGGTAAATTTGGTAAAAAATACATAAATACATGGGCAGTTGATATTTTTTTAAATAACTATTTCATATAAATGCTAGGAATTGCTAATGGCAGATTAGATTTAAGAAAATTAGAAAAAAAAAAAGAAGTAAATTCAACAGGAGTAAAAGTAAAATATTTATAGAACATTGGATATGACATTGATACTATATAATGTAATATACCATTTGGAGTAAATTACGTTATATTACGAAGGTGTAGTAAACACTAAAGCATCAGACTATGTGGGAAAACTTCGCCGAGTGGGGGATAACTTCTCGATTGTTATAGGCTTCTTTAAAAGTCAGAAGACTCTGTGGATTATGCTTCGATGAACTTTACACTTGAGTGTAAGTTGCATCATCTCTACATTGAATAGGACGACTTGCTTAATTATGTTGCGATGTACAACGCTAATTAAACTTCAATTTTCAATAACAAAGCCGTTACTCGAATTTATGTATAATATGGTTGTAATAATAAATTTGACAAAAACTGAAAATTCTGTTGTGTACTAAATTCTTCTCGAAAAGCAATAAAAAAAACATCACAGCTAAAACAATAATTGATTTTGAATTCTGAAAATAAAAACTTTTTATGATTAAAAATGAAAGTGATACTATAACTAACAAGTAACATTTATAAATTAACAATGCAATTTTAAGTTATAATTAAATAAACCGATATAATATTTTAGGCCTGTTTCTGTTGTTAAATCGTATGCTAAGTAAAGAATTGGATCAAGATAGAGTCTTGAAGAACTCCTGCAGAAATTCATAGGATATCTAAGACATAAGAATTGGTCATGTAGAAAGGATTGCTGATTTAAGTAACAAGAGCATGGAAGAGTTGATTTTAGTTTAAATGAAGGCTTTAGTGTCATACCTTATCGAATTGTTGAGTGACATAAAAAAATTTGTGTCTAAGAGTAGTATAAGTGCAATGGATATGTATTCTGCGACTCAAGGATCAGGGAAAATAGGAAACAACCTGCGTTATAGATCCACGCTATAGCGAGGACAGACAAGTATAATTGTCGTCCCCTTTAATGGATATAGTATTTTATCACTGAATACCCACAAATTTGAATTAAATTGGGAGATAGATTTATTTGTAAAACTAGAATTCAGTATGTATGTTCTCCCTTTTTTAGTCATATTTTTCCCGATAATCATAGACTATTGCACTGAATCGGAAGCCATCGGAAGAGGGTGGGATCCATTTTATATCCATTTCATAACCCTTAGAACACGATTATGGAGGCTTTGAATAATAAATAAATATATATATATATATATATATATATATATATATATATATATATATATATATATATATAGTCCCCGCTTCATTTGGACATTTTCATTTGGAGTAGGAAATATAATGACACAGAGTCAAACAACATGATACGATATTAATGAACATGTCGTTTAACTATAAATATCGTAACAGAAAAATCGGACACAAATTAAATGTTTTTATAGTAGGCCATGGTATTTAAATAGCCACAATATTAAGATAGTTTTATTGGCATTTCTTTATGATTGAACGATATACTACATTGTTAATTATATAGGAACTGCGTCAAATAAAAAAAAATGATACAAAAGTATTTACTTTTATCTTCCAAAACGATTCGATATGAATTTAATTCAGGTTCAGTTGAATATGTCACAAAGTACTACATAAACTTCACCTGAATGGCTACAAGCTTGATTTATATTAAACAAAGAGGAGAAGGAAGATAAAGTGAAACAAATTATTTTTAAATTTGCAGAAAAATATAGGTGCTCTGCTGATTTAACACATAATTTTAAAATTTAAAATGATTCGAATTCACAACGAAATATTTTCCAGTTTTCAGTGCTACAAAATCTGTAATGTAAGCTGTAATATTTTAGTCTGTGGTTCCGATAGAGTTTGCTACCAGAATTGACCAATGGTTTCCATTCCGAATTAGATCTTTTTTTCCCCTTGTTTTTTGTGACTGTGCATGTTTTTTTTTCCTTCACTGAGAGCTTCGTCCAGCCATATTTGCTTTTTTATTGTCTTCTGTTATGAAATTAAAAATACTAGGTTTTCACCCGGCGGAGCACAGGAAAACATTTGGTTATCGTAAATAAATTACAATGTCGAATCGAAGAACATTATTAGTAATTTAATAAATTTGAAAAATTATTTTAAAAATGAGTCACTTTTTAAAAAAAAAATGTTCTCATGAATGTTTTAGTTAAAACATATGAAATTAGGACGGTTTAGAATGAAACAAAAAAGAACATATTTGAAGAATCATTTAAATTGCAATCTTGATTCTTAATAGGGATGTGAATAACTGTTTTAATATGGAATAACCCTTTTTTTTCGTTTTATTTACACTATTTTATTCACACATCGTTTCTAGTTTTTTTTTTTTTTTTAATACAAAAACAGAAGAAAAAACCGATTGAAAATAAATTTCGTAAAAAAAAAAAAAAAAAATGAAAAGAAATCAATTGAGCAAAAAAATACTAAATAAACATCCTACCATATACCTACCTACCACATAGTGCTTATACATCCGTGGTAAAGCCACACCGTTAGACGGACTACTATTGCAACTAAATTTCCATCAATTCTTTCTCCCTCACCAGTAACGAAGCAGTGGTTTTGAGGTTTACAGATTTATTTTTAGTTTATTATTATTCATTTTCTTTCTTTGTCTCATTCTGAATTATTTATCGAGTCTGTCAGTACGCTAAAATTTAAACAAATTACAGGACGCGAAATTGATCTCTGGAAAAAAAATTCCGTAGCTTTGTGGCTTTAAAAAAAAATGCTTTAAAACAATTTCTGCACTTGAAACAAAGAAAAGGGCTGCAAATTGAATGTTAGCCCTGTAGTTTTCTTTACAATTCCTTGGCATTACTGAACTTGAAACTTGAATGAATTGTTGGTACATGAAAAAATTTCTGTTAATTAAATTAAAGCCTTTAAAAAAATTACTTTGCTAATGCTTCAAAAGATAATTTGCAAAACATTAATTTTCTTAAAATTACAAAACTTGACTTACATTAACTATGATTCTCACTGGCTATTTATCGTGGCTAAGAATAAAAGTGGCGTAATGATTTGAGTCCGTTGAAAGAACTTATTAAATAAAAATTAAAACTTGCTCAACTTATTTTTTATCAAACTCTAAAACATTGTTAACTAGAATTAAAACATACTTAATTTTATCTTGCTTACGTAATATTTAATAATAAAAAAATTAGAAAACATTCATTTTCTCGAAAAAAAAAAGAAGGAAACTTGAAACAACCGTCATTCTCACCGGCTCATATTCTCTGTCCCGTGTTAGACTCGAGAATATGAAAAATTCGATTTTTGGTTATTTTTCGCTAGTGTTTCGGTTGATACAGCCTGTAGTAATAACACAGCCTGTGTTACGAAGTTGCATTTTTACAAAAAAGGTCTGAAAGTCTTAAGCCTCCGTATTAGAGTAACGAATATGCGTATGATTATAAATTTAAAACAATAATTACACATGAAACTATGAGATAAAAGAAATACAACACAGAAAAAAAAAATTCAAAAATAACCGAAATCGGCTCCTCTAAAAAGAAGATTGAAACTTTTTTTTTTTCTCTCCTGAAAAGTAGTGATTTTCACATCCGTAAATTTACCAAGGGAACGAAGATATAACTAATTTTGATAAGGCACACCAAGTACTATAACAGATTTTTTTAATATTAAGTTTTTTCCCAGGGTTTAAGCTGTTCATTTACTTGTGTACAGGTTTTTTAGATGATTTCTTGAGGACCAATGTGTAATTTATTCGAATTAAAGATCTTGCTAATGACCAAGGATTGCAGTAGCTGTTATTTGTGATGTAATCAAACAAATATTTTGATAGGAAGTTATTTCATTTAAAATAACCGTTCCCCCTAATTGGCATTTGCCACAGAAAAGTAGTGATGATCAAAGAATTTAATTAATGAAAAGATAAATAAATTTTATATACTATTTTGGGTATGACGCGTAGCTTTAAATAGTTACAAAAAAAAACAACAACATTAATTTCGACTTGTTTTTCCTAATTGGCATAATATGTTTATTATATATTCCTAGCAGGCCCCGCTTCGCTATTGATAGATTTGATTGTATATATAGATTAAATGAACACAATTGATAATGTGATACCGACAGTTTTATTCAATTTTAGATTCATTGCAATTCTCTTGTATATGCAATGTGATTGGTGATTACTTTTGGCAAATATTCAAACAAATCCAATAAGGGTTTTCTAACAAGGTAACATGCAATGTATAATTGTCTATGAGAAAAATATGGTTTCTCGAAATCAGTGACGTACGCAGAGAGGGGATCAGGGAGATATATCACCATTCTCCGAAAAATACGAAAACATAAAATACGGAAACACCCACCAACATAAGATTTGTATTTTGAGTAATTTTAATGATAGCTTTTTAGCCAATTTTCTTGTTTATCCTTAAATCGTACTCCAAATTTGCTGATTATAGGAACTTAGGCGATCATTTGTCTTCTTTATATTAAATCCTTCCCGAAAAAAAATTGAAATTTCTCTCCAAAAAAAAACCTTTGCGTAAGCCGCTGCTCCAAATTAAATTCACATGCTTGCAATGATTGATCTTTAATAACGATGGATATATTGGAAGAGAAAAATGAATTTATATGACTTCTGAATAAGTTATTTCATGTGTTATTAAGTTTCCAGTAGTAGAAAACCCTAATTATAATTGGCCAAGGGAAAAAAAAAATTACGTACGAAGATCTACTCTAAATTATTTATATTTTTGGCCATACAATTATTGCAACTTTTTATATTTTTATTTTAGGATTATAAATATTCATAAACAGCAATAAAATTTTACATTTCCATACTATTCCATTTCCTTACCCAAAGATTTTATTCACAAAATAACGTTTTGACCCAATAATTTCATACTTGTTAAAACGTTTTTGTAGTAAACTTGCTTCCACGGTATGAAGTTGTCATGAACACGACATGTACGCATGTTGGACACTTTTTCTCTAACCAATTTATTTATCATTTTTTTAATAAAACATTTTAATGATTTTATAATTGCTAAATCTCCCGGGGGCCACAAAGATGATGTAGTTTAATATAGTAAAATATAATAAAGATTGGTACCATAGTTTTCGCATTTAGCGGTTAAAAAAGAAAAAAACGATGTCCTTCTATATGATAGTATGATATATTGACATTACAAATCTAAAGTCAATTAATGATATTTCGATGTTGTAGGTTTATGACACCACCAGCTTTTTCGTTTGACGAACTTGCTCGGAATTCAGGACAAAATAAAGTAATTCAGGGTAAATGGTTGATTATTGATTTTGAAGCAACTAAATATAGGACTTCGGAGTGACCTTTCTATTTATATTTTACTTAAAACGATAAATATTAGTTGTCATATTACTAGTTAGGAAATCACAAACATTATTACTGCTAGGTTCACAGTAATATAAATACTTAATTCATCTGAGGACCAATTAAGAAAGTTATAATTTCAGTAATTATTTCAAGTAGAGATACTCTTAAATGGGTAACGCCGATGAAACAATCTATGAAATTGGGACTTAGTATCATTATCAAAGAAATGAACGGGTCTGAAATCACTTAATTGAAAATTTACTCTAATTACTTTGTTTCTTCTCAAAGAGTTAATACGGAAACTTGAAGAGATGGTTAAATTAATTAGAAGTCCAGATGATTACGGATGACATAATAGATTTCTGGAGAAAATTAATTAATAACTAGATAACCGATGAGTAATTATTAAATCATTATGCTCCAGAGATTGAAGATAAAACAACAATTTTATTACTTTAATTAGGTTGGGACGTCACTTTATTTTTATTTGTTTTCATATTAATATCTTGCTAAATATTTTCTAGGTGCAATTACACGAAAACCTTGAGTTTAAAAGTTATTTTGAAACCAATTATTTCTTTTATCTGCTTATATTATATTATTTATACTCAACTTTCGGAAGTTTAACATCATTAAATTATATATTTTTTTTTTGTAAACAAATACAACTTCCCTTAATGTATCCTTATTTTTTTAATAATTTTGTGAACAAACACAACTTCCCTTAATATATTTTTATTTTTATAATACTAGCATTCTTTTCCCAAACATCTCAATCAATTTGTTTATGTTTTTCAATGCTCAGTTTTTTAATAGTTGATAAATAGGAATCTGATGAAAGACGAAGCATTTTCATTAGATCAATATTGGAATCAATAAGAGAGGTTTTTCTTATGTGGTGTTCCATAAAATATCCTTATGCCGGCCTTATAATGCTTCTTTTGATCATTGTCCTCGAGAGAGAGAGAGAGAGAGAGAGAGAGAGAGAGAGAGAGATAGAGAGAGAGAGAGAGAGAGAGAGAGAGACGAAATAAAGTCTCAAGAGGGGATCAATCCTTGACCCGATCCTGATACCCGATACTTACCAAAACATTTACACAGCTCGATTTGTTCACTTAAATAATGGCTTTCCTCTGCCACATCTTCTCTCACCAACTGATACATCTTTCTCCACTTACTTTCAATCGAGTCTTCTCTTTAATTGGAATAAAAACAATATGATTTTATTACTTGGAAATAAATAATAAATAAATTTCATGGGAATTTTCTTCAACTTGTTCCCAACACTAATCAAATCTTTGTGTCCTTGAAGATTAAAGGTTTATAACTTATATAAGTTAAAGGTTATTAACTTCATCAAATTATGAAAATTTGAAGAAGTTAAAGCAATTACGAATAATTTGGTGAGTCGCTCCATTTATAAAATAAGTCTACTGTTTCTTATAAAATGTATTCTTATTAAATTTTTTTTTTTAATCGTGTTTTGAAATTTTTTTACATCCTGGTCCCCAAAACGCCTTCCCTCCAATATCTCCTGTCAAAACAATCTTCCTCCGTCAGACATCTAGCTGCCATTTCTTCTCTGACCCCTTCCATCCATTGCTTCCGAGGTCTTCCACGTCTTCTTCTCAGGATAGTATTTAAATGCTGGAAGGGGCCATCGCGTCTAGTCTATTTTCATGACGTATCCAAATCACAGCTTGGATCTTCTTTCACTGATGTCATTGAGAATGTTGAGTTTAGCCCCCACCTTATTTCTTATGATTTCATTGGATACCTTCTGCAACCTGGATATGGCACAACTTCTTCTCCAGAAATCCATTTCTAGGGCCAGTAATTTATTTGCATATTGCTTTGTCATTGTCCATGATTCTGACCCATATAACGTTGTACCAACCAAGAAGGAGTGGTATATCTTCTTTTTGGTTTCGAGAGAGACCTTTACAATCCATAATATGCTGTTAAGGAGATTTTTTTACCATGAGTAATTTTGTTATGAATATCATTTTGGACTGTGCCAAAACTGTCCATCGTCACTGCAATATACTTGAAAGCAGTACTTTGAGGGATCGTCCATCCTTCTATGCAGAGAGTCAGTCTCCTCATCATAAATTCCACATCATATTCATTTGTTGCTATGACAACCTGGTCGTCTGCAAACTGTAGGGTAAACATTATATCATTTCCGATCTCAACTCCCATCCCTCGGCATCTTTGTTTCCATGATTTTAGTACCTGTTCAATTTATACATTGAAAAGTGTTGGGGACATGCAGCATTCCTGTTTCAATCCTTTTGTAATTCTGAATGATTCTGAGACCTTATACAAAACAGTATACAAACTTTTTATGGCTTTTTTAAGGCCTCTACTTATCTTCATCAGTTTCTCTCACAGTTTCTCACACATTCTCACAGTTTCTTTAGAGGAACACTGCCATAGGCTTTCAGTATGTCAACAAACGTCAGATGGGTTTCGAGATCGTATGCCATGGTCACTGCACGATCTTCCACTTCTGAAGCCTGCCTGTTCTTCCACTATCTGATCAGAAACCTCCTCCTCTAGCCTTTCCTTCAGGATTCGACTATAAAGTCTGCCAACACTGATTGTCACCGTGATTCGTCTATAGTTTCTACATATGTTCTGTTTTCCTTTTTTGTGGATGGGGATGATGTCTCCCATTAACCAATCCTTTGGTATCTTACCTGTCTTTAAGAAGTTTGTGAAAATCTTTGCTAGTACCTCCTTGAATTCAACCGGTCCTGCTTTGATAAGCTCTATCGGCAGATCTCTCGGACCTGGTGACTTTTCATCTTCCTTAAGATTCTCTCCACTTCTTCCAAGGAACATCATTAATACCGTAGTTAGTCCGGTCGTTTTCCTGGTTCTCTACTCTGTGTCCTGGCCTATCTTCCTGCAGTAAATCAGAAAAATACTTTTTCCATTCCTTTATTTCGATCAGTCGAGAGCTATTCTTGTACCGGGCTTGGGTCTTTCTTGTTTTGAGCCTTTTCCATGCCTCTTTCACTTTTTGTCCTTGGATACAGCGGTCGGTCATCTCACAGTTTTGATCCCAGAACATCTCTATAGCTTCTCTCTTCATATTTTTAACGGCCGTTTTTGCTTTCCTGTATTCATTCAGTGAAATTGAGTCATTTGCTGATAGCCATTTCTTATATGCCCCTTCTTCTCTACTACAACTTTAGCGACCTCATCGTTCCACCATTACTTATTTGTTAATTTCTTTTTCTTTCTATCCCCTATCGCTTCCCGGGCCGCTTCGTGACAAATCTTCTTTAACACTTCATAGGTCATATCTTCTTTTATGGACTTATCTCTTATTTTGTCTCGGAGCCTCTTCTTTTAAAGACCCGCATCGATTTCTGAAGACCTTCAATATTATTGATTGGTTGGAAATCGAGAATTATTTGTTCCAAAAAATCACGAAAAATCATGCCTGATTTATTCATAAAAATAAATCTTTAAAAATAAATCTTTGAGTTTTAATTATTCCATTAAAAATAATTACCCCTCTCTGAGCGATAAAAAACGAAGATTAAAAAATAATGTTTAATTCTTGATCGAAAAAATCTTTTTTTTTTTTTCTTTCTGTTTGCTATGCTGTTGAAATAAATAGAAATTGCGGTTTAATAAATAGCACTAAATAAAAAATCCTAAGGAATTCTTATTTATCACGAAAATACTTTTTCAGTGATTAGAGCTCTCAGCTGACACCAGAACAGATGGAAAATTTACTGATTTTGAAGCTAAGCTCTTCCAGTTTTAACTAATATGGATGGATATTGCTGTGTTTTCTTACAGGATTGATACGTTTATCAGAAACAATATTTTTTCTTTATAATAACGATCCCACACGGTGATTATATTTTTTCTGGAATGAAAAGGGAAAGTTAAAAAAAAATAAACCGGTTGGTTCGATAGTGTTTGTGCAATGCAGCAACAAGCAAACAAATTATAGTTTCAGATTTATATATTATTAAGATAAGCTTTTTAAAAAATATTTCTCACAAATGATCATTATCATTGATCTAAAAGATACTGCTCAGAAATATTTTATTTTTTTATCTTATCTTTCCGCGACCAACGATAACTAAATAAAGTCCGGGCAGAGGTGCTACCGGGTCATTTCCTCCGCCATGTTTGGCATGCCATTATTTTCCATGTGAGTAGATAAATCTATGTTTGTCCTAATGTTCTCTGACAAGAGTAAATGAGAAGCTAATGTAAAAAACAAAATAGAATAAAGAAATGCCCAGCTGATATAAACATTCTGGGCAGCTTCTGGTGTTTTTTGTACTACAGGACAAAAATAAAGGAAAATCAATGATACTTTTTTCCCTGGGTTAAAAAAAAAATTATCAAAATCGAGGCTTCGATAGATCCTGGCTGGTTATTAAATCGGAACGGACCATGTTAGCGAGTAGAGGGACATTAAAATTAACGCTAAAATAGTATATTTTAATAATAGACTACTTCTTCCCGTATAAGAAAATAGATCAGAAAATTATTCAGGTAAGCTTGCTAGATTAGGGAAGGAGGGAGGCTCCCGCTATGAAAAGCCACTATTTTTAACAATCTCAGAGTTCATACGTTGAAGCTAGTGGGCCCCGAAAGCCAAGGAATCGCGCGAGGAAGAGATTATTATTAATACTATAATAAATATATAAATGATACATTGAAGGAGAACGTCTTTCACAACATTTCCACTCAATGTTGTCTAGCTAGGCATCATAATTCAGAGAAAAAAACTGATTCAGCCGTTTATTATTGAGAAAGAAGACATAAGATTCTAAACTTGGCTGGTATTTAAAAGCTTGGACCTACGCAAGAACTTTTACTCATTACCGAGTTCTGGAAGCAAACATAAGAGCGTTTTATATTTTCGTTCCGCCACAGATAAGAAATTCAATTAGGAAAACTTCAGTAAATATTTGTATTTAAAGTTTTACATAGAAATGTGTTTACCATTTACTAGAACTCAACTATTTCTAGATTAGAATTGATAAGCGTTCAGATGTTTCGCTGTGCTAAAAGTCAAATAACTTACTCTGTTTACGTTTAGAGTGCATACACCAGGACTAAATCATGGCATGTATATTTCCTTAATTTTCAGTATTCCAAAATAGTATTTTATAGGGCAGTTAAGATACAGTTATTAAAAAAAAAAAAAAAATATTTTTACTGAAAATTCATGATGGATTAATAAATAAAAATTTGATAAATTAATTGTTCCATAGGTCAAAATATCTACAACGACATTTAAAACTGTTTTACTAGCCCTAAAAATTATTCTAGTTCGGCGAAAATTCGATAAAAACAACACACGCTAAACCAGTAACTTAAATTACTATATTCCATTCTATTAAGAAACTTCAATTCGAAACAGATGTATAAACTAAACACAATGGATTGCATAAGGACATGAAGCCGCCAAAAAAGAAAAGAAATACAAATATAATATCCATCTAAGTCTAAAAAGTTCCGAAAGTATGTTATACTTACTTCATACGTATCATTTTAAAATCCCATGGATCGTAAAAAATAAATTTGACAGCAATGAATTAATTATTATTAAAGATTGATTAATATTAGTGTTTCCGCAACACTGGTATTGGTACAGATGGGCGGAGGGGACTATTCCAACAAGTGGGCCTTTAGCATATCCGCATTAAAAATAAAATAAAATGACGTTTATCAATTATTTTATTAAATTTGTAATGAATTATTTAATTATAAATAATAACGAAATAATATAAATATCATATTATATAGAAATACAAGTTTCGATCGATCTCCATTCCTAAAATAAAATATTCCAAACCAACATTACAAATGAATCACGACAAATGAGAAAATAAACTTCTTCCATCCATACAATAAACACACACACACATATTTATATATATATATATATATATATATATATATATATATATATATATATATATATATATATATATATATATATATATATATAAATGCGAAAGAAATTACAACTAATGGTAGCAAGTCAATCATGGGGAAGAGCGATAATACTCAGCTAACTTTTTCAAAGCTTGATTCAGTTACTTCAGGTCACGAAAGGAGATCTTTTATTCAGCTTCTTTTTGGTCTCCTCCTCCGTATTGTTTGGCATGTATGACTAATACACTACGTGGGTAGTAATACCAACGCCAAAACACATTAAAGCTTCGATGTTTGCCCTTCTTCTTTTTTTAATGTTAATTTGGAAAAAAATAAAGAAGTAGTTGTAAAAATCGATTATCATTGTTCAAACTTTTCTTTTTTTTTTTTTTTTTTTTTGGAAAGGAATACAAAGGCAAAGAGATGTACACACAAACACCTGTGCCGAGACTTGATTTAGTTACCTTTAGTCACGGAAGAGGTCTCTCACCAACACATTTTAAGTTATCCTTCGTATTGTTGGGAATGTCAGCCGTTTACACTCCTGAATCAGTCAGTTCGTATGTCCATTTAGGCAATTATGAAACCTTTAATAAAGAGGTCTTATATGTTATCAACTCTGTTGGTAGGTGTAAGCCAGAATATAGTCAATATCTTTTTACATTCAAGTCTTAATTTGCGTCTGTCTCAAGATTAGAGGCAATTAGCAAATTTGATTATAGGACGGTTATAGGATGTAAGGCAAAGGGAAGGACCTCTTTACGGACTTGATTCGAGTCCTGTAATTACGGAAGGAGATCTGTCATCCGGCTCCTTTTTAGTCGTCTCCTCGTACTGATGGACGTGTCAGCTATAGCCTTTTACTCTGTAAGATAAAATAAATAATTTTGAACAATGAATGCATTGTTTCCAATTCTGCTTGTCCAAAATAAATTTATATGATAAATGTATCATTCTAAATCTCTCTATTGTATCATTTGTTTTCGCATAGAAACATCTATAATATGTAAATGGAAAAAAAAAAAAATGTTTAAAAATACAATATCAGCAAAATGCTAAAATAGTTTTTCTTATCAAGAGTTTTTAATATATTTCTAATCTGAATGGTAAATAATGGAAGTGAAATTAATTACTTCCGAACAATGCTCAGGTAACGAAAATTCTCTACCGTAAGATATTGAAGGTGGTAGCAAACAGACAAGAATATAATCCTTAGAAAAAAAAAATGCTTTTGTTCTCGTTTCTTTTGGAAGTAATACAACTCCTTTCTCCTTCTTCTCACTTAAGAAAAAAAATAAATAGAAAAGGAGATAGAAAAAAGAATATTGCACTCGGTTCCGTTCCGTTTTGTGATTTTCTTTAGAGTTTATAGGAAGCATGTTTAAATATCTGGAAGTGAGTTTATTGTTTTATTTAATTATCCTATGTAATTTTGAAGACAATAGATTGTTAAAAAAATGTTGAATTACTATTTTTTTTATTAAAGAAATTTACTTTCCAGGCTTTTATTTTCATTATCGTAAATGCTCGTTGTATAGGAATGTAGATATTTAAAGATAGCGATTTGTATTTGTATCTTGTATTGTGACATTGTATTTTCGAATAGTATATATCTGCAGATATAAAAAGTTTATCAACAAAAAAACAGTAATATATGTTTAAAAAAGAAGTGAATTATAACGACTGCCTACCTGATGTACTCTTCTTACCTTTTTATGCTTCAATTAAAATTAAGATTCTAAAATGGTTTTCTAACCCAAATAATTATGAAAAACGGTATTGCTGTTTTTGTACGAATAAAGAAATCAAGAACTATGAACAGAACTTAAAAGATTAATTTAAGAAACAAAATAAAAATAAATAGGTTCACGAAATTGTAGCAGTTTTTCTTTAATTCTCGGGCACTTTAAAAAAAAAAAAAGTTTAAATAAAATATTATCGTTGATAAAAAAATAAAAATTAGGAAAAATCATCATAAAAAACAAAACAAACGAAATCAGACTAATTTAAAATAAAAATTATTTTACGAAAATAAATTTTCGGATAGTGCATTCCCTAGCTTAAATTGGATTGATTGCCTCAAACCTTCTCTAGGAACACTAATAATGAAATTTGCTAAACGGTATTGCAATAATTACTTCCATGTCTCTACTAGAGCTGTTTTTAGTTCTAGTCCTTTACGAGGTCAAGATTATTTGAGCATAGTTTAAGTAGAAAGTTAAAAGTAAACAAGATGATCGAATAGCTTTGGCAAAACTCTAGTCAGTTTTGGGTACCACAATATCCTGGAGAAACGTCCAGAATCAAAATACCATTCCTTTAATATGATAAACGATAGTTGGAAAAAGATGAAATCGTCCGCCATCTAAAAGCTCTCAGAAAAAATGGATATAACCGCAAAAGGCGTAGAAAGTTTTATTTTATTTTTTTAAACTTCTAGAAATACATTTATATATTTCTTCAAAAAACTATATACTAATACTAAAATAATAGCTAATAAAATTATATTTGCAGTCATATGGTGGATGACTGCCCCTTTATTTAATAGCTATACCATTCCGCAAGACATAGCTGTGTTGATGGACGATTAATGCATATCTACGCCTTTGACTATTGTGCTTAGCTAATCTATTCTAAATAGGTCGGACTATCCCAGAGGTTAACTATCTATTACATATAATGAATATAATATGTAAGGTTAGAGAATTATATCGTTGATTCATGAGTAATTAAAATCTTCAAGCGTTTAACTACCAAATTCCTCAGGTGGATACAGTATGTTCCCTATCAGCAAGAAACGAAAGTCGAAAAAAAAAATTACTGTTTATGTGTCTATTTGCAAGTTCAATTAGTGTTATTCGTTCTGGTCTTAACATTATTTTTAAAACCTCATTGGTTCAAAAATTCAGAACTGATTAGAGAAAAACAATTGCAGGGAACTAGGCAGATTTAAGCAAAATTGAAAGTTTTTAAAATTAGTTGTATGAAAAGCCGCGCCCACTTATAAAGTATATAAAGTATACTCGGCCCACGCTCTAAGGGTTAAATACAAATCTGGTGTGATAATGAAATAAAATGAAAAATTATTTTGTTCTTATTTTTATTTTATAATGCTAAATTGGTAAACAAAGGGCTTACTGTACGATTTATGAGGTACAGAATTATTTCTCACAGATCTACAATAGAAAAAAAAACACGGTTTATTGTAATTTCAAAAAACGTTTAGGCCCTTAGTATTTGAAGTATATATTTCAATTATAGTCAATTCTTGTAGGACTTGAAATTATAAAGCTCTCTATATAGTATAACTTAATATTAATAAATAAACTTCTCGCATGATTTTTGAAGTTTGTTGTGTCTCATCTAACAATTTATGACTGTTGGGCATGAAGAGTTCTGTGTCCCAAGCACCACAAATGAACTATGGCAAACAATTTTGTTTGTTAATGTTTTATTACTACTAAGTAATATTATTACTACTAGGTTCAGTAAAAAAAAAAAAAAAAAAATTAAATTTTCAGAGGAGAAATTTGATTAACACCGGCCGTTATCGGTAACATTCCTTTGCCACTTCTGTTTCTGATATAGTCATTTACAGGCCAGTCAGTATTGTATGATGTAATCGGCCAGAGGTATTCCATGATGAAAAAGGCAGGGTAGAAGCTTTTGTTTCTTTAACTTGTATATAAATATACAAACATGTAAAAAAACAAAATTCTAACAAGCTCTGGAGAAGTGACCTCAGGAGAAATTTTGACAGCCAAAAAAAACCCTCGAAATTTTAGGACTTTTTTTTACTTAAAATTCCTAAATGAAGAATCCTAGCGAAAGCACTACAACATCTAACTGGAAATTTCCGATGATTTTAACTGTCCTGTATACCAATAGCTGATCCAAATTTTACGAAATATTACATATTAAACTTGCAGGAAATTTAAAAATCTTTAAAATTGGTAATGACAAAGTTTTATCTATAATGCAGTGAAAACGAGTGTGTTGTATCCAAAAAGTGGGGTTTCTTGGCGATTTGTCAAGATGGCGAAAATCACACAAGGAGGAGGAGGTCAAAAATTAGATTTTTCAGCAGTACTGAAGCACAATACATGCTATATACTTAAAAATCAAAATTACTCCACTTTTTGCAATCCAAAATTATACCGCTAGAAAGCTCTTATGCCAATTGCCCGAAATCGGGATATTGCCAACGTCGACAGGTATACTTGACCGAATTGAAACATTTCAGTGCACAGCGGAGGTAAAATTTGGTACTCTACAACTTATATTTTATGAGTTTGTCTCATAGAGTACTCATTGCCAATTCGCAGACTCATATAAACTATTCTCTCCCAGTTTTGGACGAAATCGTCGTACTTTGACAGTGGTTTGAGACTATACCACTTGACCGAATTATTAGGTTGTTGTACCCACTTGACGCAGAATTTAATGCTCTTTAATTTTTCATACAGTAAATTTATCGCTAGGATGCACCATTTAGAAGTTAATATATACGAATAAGAATAAGATACCAATATATACGAAGAAGAAAATATATACAAGTAAAAAATAAAAACCCACCTTTTGCAACATACGCCGCTGCATTGATCCTCTACCGACTGACCTATTATACACAATAGTTTCGACCTATGTGATAAATTAATATAATACAATCATAAAAAAAATATAAACACGGAGGTAAATGCGGAAGGGACCGGGATTTAACGAACCCCGCACAAAGTACGGTTAATTAAGTTGCATTCTCGGGCCCTACCAGTTCAACGGAGTATGCTAAGTTTCGCTCTTAATTAACTTAGAGATCAGCACAATGAAGCCAGAAGGGTCCATACTGAAATACCAAAATTCGACTCGTAAGAGGATGCCTTTTCAGGTGAAATAAACAAACCATCGTACAGAACTCAATTAGCTTAAATTCCTTTTGGCTTTATAAGATTCGTGGGCGAAAATGTGTGGACAAAGCTGTATTAATATTTTGCGTTAGCAAATGATTTAATTATTCAATAATAAAAAATATGAATTTTCAGAAATCAATAATAATAAATACATAAATAAATTTCAGAAACAAGAAAAAAGTATATATCGTCGCTTCAGAGCAGAACTAGTTTGATTCCGAAACGTAAACTTTAAGAGCTCTTTTTTTTTAATGTTGATTTATCGTATTATAAAACAGAATTTTTTACTTTTTAGCTAAGCTCTAAACTTGGCAGAACATTCTTTTGATTTTTTAAAAATATTTTACAAAAATATTAATTACAACAAAATTTTTAAATTTAATATTTTTTTGCAAAAAATGTATTAAAAAATAAATACGTCTAAACTTGGCAGAAAATTTGAATAAAAGAACTGCATACTGAGAATAAGTTAATAAAAGAACTGTGTAACGTGGGGACACACTGACGTCTTTAGGGTTAATTATTTTAGTTAAGGAATCAGCAGTAGTCTGAACTTTCTTAACTGATAAAAAAAAAATAAAAATTGGTGATAAGATAGTTCAACTCTGAAGCGATGATATACATCCATCAACTATTGCCTTACAATTTTAACAGGCATTTTACCTATTTTAAACTGGTACTAACAAGCATTAAATTATTTAGTGACTGTTCTAAGTAGTTTATTTTAAACTAAACTAAGTTTGTGTGTATTTATGCAAGATCATATACATCTCTCCCTCTCTCTCTCTCCCTCTCCCTCTCCCACTCCCTCTCCCTCTCCCTCTCCCTCTCCCACCCCCTCTCCCTCTCCCTTTCCCTCTATCTCTCCCTCTATCACTCTATCTCTCTCCCTCTCCCTCTCCCTCTCCCTCTCCCTCTTCCTCTGCCTCTCCCTCTGCCTCTCCCTCTCCCTCTCCCACTCCCTCTGCCTCTGCCTCTTCCTCCCTCTCCCTCTCCCTCTCCCTCTCCCTCTCCCTCTCCCTCTCCCTCTCTCTCTCTCTCTCTCTCTCTCTCTCTCTCACTCTCTCTCACTCTCTCACTCTCTCTCTCTCTCACACTCTCTCTCTCTAATTTATTCCTAATGCAGGAGAACAAAATTACCTTAAATATCATGTCTTAAAGATATTCAATTATTTACAGTCCTAAGCAACTTTTTTAATGAATTCAGAATAATGTAAATTTCCATCTAGTTTTCCTGAGGAGAGGTTGTTAAAAATTTTGTGGGGGTATTCTTTGTTTCGGAGGAGGCAATAATGAGATCCTTTTCTTTGAATATTTATGCCTCTCTTGCTCAAACAGGCCCTTACTGCTGTAAGCATTTCTCTCTTAAATAAGGTGTTTTTTCTACCGCCGTGGTATACCGGTTACAATTTTCACAAAGGTATAACTGGGAGAAGAAAGTGACATTATCTCGGAATATTCTTTGATACCCTGAGTGTATCCCCATTACTGCTTTCAGATTTCAAAGCTCAATTCTAGGCTTCAAATGCACAATAAGTTTGAATAGGTTTCCGTTCCTGATAATAGGCTATTTAAATTATAGTAATAAATCCATTTAATACAACAAAATTGTGTTTATATATTAACATGGAATATTAGAAATAAGTCCATCCCGTGGCTGAATGAAAAAGTCTCTCTCCTCATCATTCATTGGGACGAACAGGGAACTTTAGGGCGTCATTTTGTTATGGCAGCCCTGTTTTCTTGCAATAACATTTCTTTCATCATCCCCAGGCCTCAGTTTTCAGCTAGTATTGCAGAGGAGAACATGTCACACAGGTAGGACATTTTATTTTGATAGACCAAAAATGGTCAAAAATGCGATTTTTGGACTCAGGAGGCTCTTAAACGCATAGATCCGTTAGAAACTGCACATCGAAATTTTGACGCAATTACGATAACTTCCTTACCTACGGGGAAGGAAAGTGAAAAAAAATCAATTATCAGCTACATCATATTTTTTTGCATTAATCAAAATTTCCTTTATTAGGATGAGAATGATGTAGAAACTGAATTACATAATTATAACTCATGAGATACAAAAAAAAAAAAGAAAAAAAAGTAAAATAGAATAGTAGGAAAGAGAACAATAATTCAAAATATATAATAAAAACTCTTTTGAAGGAATTTTAAATCTTCTGAAAAGAATACAATTTTTCCTTCGAGATAGATGCTTCTAAAAAATGTTCGTATTTTATTTTATAGGAAACAATGACGCTCGATTCGAATATAAGGAAACACAATTCTGAAAGAAAAGATTCTATAAGTAATATTTAAAAAAAGTTTTATGGTATTTTTATCGAGGAAACGCAAGGTTGAAATAACATGAAATATTGTTACCCGAAATATAGACCGAAATATCCTAATCCTCCTTAAAATTGTGTGATACTAAATGCCTTTGGATACATACAACATACTAATACATTTTTCATGATTATTTATTAGGATGAATAAATAATATTTACCAATTTTCATTTGAACTTCATGAAATATACTTATTAAGGAAGAAGTTGGACGGTTTATTCTGTGGCAACGTTTCGGCCTAAGTTTTAGGCCATCATTAGGGCTAAAAAAAAAACAACAGAATAACAAAATTGAAAAAAACAGAGGCAATACCAGTAACCGTACTATAAAAAAGAATGGTAAAAATAATTAATTACATTACTTTAATTTTTCATTGTTTACAAAATGCAGTAACATATTTTTCTTTATACTTTAAATATTTTTATCATGCTTTTTATTTCTGTTTATTACCATTTTTTTTATGGTTACCGGTACTGCCTCTGTTGTTTTCAAAGGTGTTATCTGTTTTTTTCTTTTAGCCCTGATGATGGCATAAACTTAGGATAAAATTTACGATTCTGCCGAAACGTTGGCACAGAATAAATAAGTTATACTCATTAGTGGGTTTGTAATTGACCGCAACCAGCGACCAACTTCTTCCTTAATTTTACCTATGGTCGACAAAACTTGCTCTAATCTTGAAATACAGTAATGATTGAATTTGGAACTAATTTGAAACTAACAATATATGTCAGTAACGTTTATTGAAAGGGTATAACATTGCATCGTATGGAAATATATTTGAAGGTTTCAAATGGTATTAATGAGTTGAATATTGAAAAGATAAACCCTTATCAATCCTGAAATTAAATACACTGTATGTTAATGCACTTTACTAAATAATGTATTTTTAAATTGCTGAATAGGGTTTAAAAAGATACAACGGGGTTTCTTCTAGTGACCACCGACCTGTGAAAAATGAAGCGATGGAGCAACTCAGGTGCAATATTGGATTAGAACACTTTACTAGAAAAATTCGTATTTTTGTCAATGCATTTCCGATAGAAGTATGTACATAGGTATATGATCAGCGCTACTTTAAAATCAGTTAAACTGCCTCTAATGTATTGATTAGCGTCCCCAAACCTAGATAGGCTAGTTCAAGATTTTATGTCCGATCATTGACTAGAATTGAGTATCCACTTAATTAAAAAGTAGCGGACGGGATCATAAAGCAAACATTAAGGTTAGACCTAATACTGAAAATACTTTTCTTACTAAGAAGAAAACTGTAACCAAGCCTAAACTTTAATAAGGAAATGAGGCAACTTCGCTTAAACTAAGTATACTATATATCACTTTACTAGCCACTTATTTCGCTCAACAGGTGGCACTTAAATAGTCTACCTGCTAAGGACTTGGAAAAAGTTCCCCTACTTATATTATTTAAGTAAAACTAAGCTAATATTCTGTGTTACGTTGGGAAAACTTCTTGTAATCATAATAAAATGTTTAAAACTTTTTTCATTTGTAATTAGTTGTGGTATTAATTATTCGTCAATTTACTTAATGATTTATTTTAAACTGAAAGTCTAAACGTTTTTGCAAATAACGTAAGTAATATAGACTTTATTATTATATAATAACATAAATAAAATAATACGTCTACAATTCTGTCTGTCAGCTTTTTCGTCCGTTTTTCACGAAAAAATGGCAGAACTGATTTCGACGAAACTTTTTTCTATTGTTATACACAGCCGTAAAGAAGTTTTAAGCAATATAAACTTGGCATTCGCCATATTAAAACAATAGTCGAGATATGGGCGTAAGAAATATTTTATCGGCCGCCATTTTTAAACGATAAGGCAGACGTTAATATCGAGTTTCCAAGATCAACCAGAGGTGACCATTAACTGCGGTGCCAAATCTCAAGAACATCGGTCCAATATTTTCGGGAAAAATCCGTGGAGAAATCAATGAACCTCTTTTTCTATTGAATTAAGTAACAATGGCAATAAATCGTTTATATGAAAATTACAAAAAAATTTTTGTTGCTTTTGTATAACATTAGCCAACGTTTTGGGCAAACCATTTAGACCTACAGTAGGGCTTAATTTTAATAATTATTACAGTATAACGAACTCTAACAGATATGTAGTGATAAAACATCATCCGAATAGACTAACAGTAGCTTATATTTGTAAATTAATATAAGCCTTAGTACAGAACACCTACTATACGTACGTAACGAAAACACATCCGCCTCTCAGACTGATACTTAATTATTTCTTCAATGTTTCGCTGCTATCTACCATTTTCTCGGTAAATTACTAATTTAAACCCAAATAATAATTATTTGAACCTTCTAATATATTTAAAGTGTATCAGGAAAAAAAAGTAATCATAATATAATAAAAGGAACAATAGTCTATAAGAATCAGGAACCTTCAAAAAATAAAAGGATCAAGACTTTAATATATTTAGGAGAAACAAAATATATTAAAAGTTACAACATACCTATAACAGCATTAGTAGGAAACCTCAAAGAACTAGATTAGGCTAAAACAAAATTCACAAAAATTACAGAAGCGCATCAAATATAAGAGATATAACAAAATATATTTTTAAGTATGTAGTATATATGCTTACACTATAATTTTATCTTAAAATAAAAATATTTATTATATAAAAATAAAGTATTTAATAACAATATTGGTACTTAATTGTCAAAGTGTATTTCTGTCTAGTTTATTCCCTGTACCGAAGAATAATTTAGACATAATATAAACGACTCCTTTGTCTTGCGCGAAGTCTTTTCACAACCTCAAGAATCTCTCATCAATCATTGTTATAAAGATGGCACGGATTCCGTCATGTCAAAAGCAGTTTCTTGTCTACCGTCTCTATAATAGAAGTTGGAGCTACAATAGAGAATTGATGGGTGGCTTAAATAGCACATGAATAATATGATCAGGATGTTCTACATCTCTTACCCCTTACACAACATAGCACTGTTTTGGAAAATCGAAACTTATTTAATCTTTTTCTATTAATATTTTTCTATAAAATCTTTAGATATAGGCGCGTCGAAATAAAAACAAAAGGGAACAACATTTTTTTTAAACATAAATATGCCTGTGTTATTTTAGGAGAGAACGTTAACACCAAAAAAAAAGTAGTAAAACATTAAAAATTAAAAATAAAAAATGGATATAACCCCACGCCTGATCTGAGGGTTCCCTTAGAATTAAGAAATCAGCAGTGGTAAATATAATAGGTAAGTCGCTGAAAACTGATTCGGTGTAGAATTGCATTTAAGATGGGATGCGAATCGAATGAAAATAAGTTATTTTGAGCAGATATTTTACACGAGGTCGAAACTTGAGGCTAATTAGGGCCTCGGAAAACTTTATTTATATTCAACTCATCACGAACCCGTCTTAATTAACTTTTCAATTTTGGTTCGTTGTAAAGAAAATAAAGGCAAACCCAAGCACTTGCACTAGCACGGCCTTTCAAAGAGTATAATTATGAAGCTTGTTATTCTTGAAGAAGCATATTGAGCTTGCAACTCTTGCACACCACATCTAATTCCATATGATAAAATAATAAAATAACGCAATAAAATAAATGCATAAAGACTTCAGTTGTGACTTGAGTGCAATTCCCTCATTTGCCTTCTACCAAAGGGACTTACCACTGGGCATACTTATTAATCATGAGTAGAAGCGCCGATTAAGTTCATCAAACTTTATAACATTATTCATATATATACAGAAGTGCCTTTAATATTATTGCATAGTACATTAATAACATAAACGCATTCATATATTTTTGAGATACCTCTAATAAGTAATCATCCATAGACTAAAAAAGGACCACTATAAATACAAATAAAATTATATTAATCTTATTAAGAAATCTTTATTAAATTTCATATTAAAAAAAAACAATGTGACGCTTCGGCTTTTTTGGTAATTTTCAAGCTTAAATTTTTTTTTGCACACCATAATCTAAAAATAACTCAAAACTACTCTGTAGGAAATATTGTTTGAAACATTAAAAAATAATTCTTCAAAACGCTGTTATTATTTGACCGGTACGTTCAAATTAGTCGAATTAGTGAAAATACATTCTAAAAATTCACAATAAATATTTAAAAAAAAAGAAAAGAATAATTATTAAAATTAAACAAAAATGAGATTTTATATATACACACTTATTTATAGATTATAATTTAGGTTACAATTTTATATAATTATCTTATTCAAATAATCTATCACTTATTTTCACATTATTCATTATTCAACAAAAACATCATATCTTACTTCACTGATCCTCATAGAAATAAGTCTTAAAAAAAATACTATTTAGGCGCCCTCTAGGGGTAAAACTGTTAAACTATGAAATTTACTAATAGAAATGGTATATTATTTATTTAGTAATTTTGCATTTGATCTGTTAATGTTACCAGAATCTGTTTTAAAATAATTAATCTGTTTAAATTGTCTGTTAATTTTTTTAAACTGTAAATGATTAATTTTTATACATGTATATATATATATATATATATATATATATATATATATATATGAATATCCAAAAAGATAAGCAGCCTAATAATAGGTATAAATTACAAATAATTGAAAAAATGTATCGTTGAACAAAAGACAGAATAGAAAATCGGAAACATTGCTAGAACGTGCTCAGCCCCTTAGCGATTGCATCAAAATTCAATAGTCCCAATAGATTTTATCTTTTATTTAATTACACATTTTATTTATTTCACCATGTCAAGATTCATTTTTACAGCTATATAGGTTAGTACCAGAGATGTCAGTTTTTATGAAAAAAAAAACGCTTATCGGTTATTCCGGTAATATCACCTTCAATTAAAAACGATGCAAATAAAGAGTTTTTAGAAAACTCGGGAAAAAAAACGGTTATTTTAAGTGAAATAAATTCCCTTTAAAATATTTGTTGATGGCTTCACAAATAACAATTACACGTCGATCTCCTAGGAATAACCTGAAAAAAATCTTTACACAAGTAAACGGATTGCTAAAACCCGGTTTTCGAGAAAATGAATATTTCGTGAATTTGCTTAGTGCAATTTACGTAAGCAAGATAAAATGTAATATTTCAATTCTAGTCAACAATGCTTTAAAGTTTAAAAAATTAAGTTGCGCAATTTTTAAAAAATAAAAAATCTGTTATCGGACTTAATCGACCAGTTATTGGCATTCCTAGTTTAGCCCAATAAAGTCCAGTTTTGCTGATATTGATGTCACCATCGTATTAGCATTAATATGGCCATATTTCCCGGTACAACACTTCAAATATAAAGATAAATCAATATTAGGGGTGTCGGTTTTTGTGAAAAAAAAAACGGTTATTGGTTATTCCGATTATTTTACCTTTAATTAAAACCGATCGGTTTTAACCGAAACAAATAAACTATTTTTAGAAAAACGGTTATTTTAAATTAAATAAATTCCCATTAAAACCTTTATTGTTGACGTCACAAATAACAGTTACTGGAATCATTACAAATAACTGGTAATGGACAAGACTTTTACTTCAAGTTAATAACATATCGATCTCATAGAAAAAATCTTTAAAAAAAAACCTTTAAACAAAAAACACAAGTAAACAAATAGCTGAAGAAATAACTGGTAAAGAAATAACTGGTTACTAGAAAAACCTTTGATTGTTCTTGGTGTGCCTTATCAAAATCACTAAATGAGCCAGTGGGAATGGTAGTGGTGTAAGTCAAAATTCTTTTTTTTTTTTTTCGAGAAAATTTTCTTAATTATAATAACTTAAGCAAAATAAAATGGGATATGCTTCAATTAGTCAACAATGCTTTAATGCTTGAGAAAATAAGTTTTGCAACTTTTAAAGTTTATTTAATAACTGGTTTCAAAGGGTCCAAATCAAGAGGGATGTTTCAATTTCGTGTGCTGTTTCATATTGCTCGTTCCGTCACCAATTTTTAAGAGTTTCGCATAAACATTGTATATCGCTTTTGTGCTACTTATTTTAGTTAAAAAAACTCCTTATTAAGGATTCTTCAATTTAAAGAAACTAATAAACTGACAGACTTGAGAAATAATTGAGAATGAGGCAGAGAAAGAAAGTGAGTTATAATAAACTAAAAAGAAACAGTTATTCGATACAAAAACCTATAATGGGTTTATAAATGATCGCTTATTGGCACCCGTAGTTAGTACTTGGAGTCTAATGCACAACTCTTTGGTTTAGAACTGATACCTTTAGCAATTAGGTATCCTGTTTACTGTTTCATTCTGAAACCGAGAGCAACAATTCATCCTCCCAGATTCCAATTGCCTATCTTTCTCATACCCCATTACTATTCTCCCTACCTTTTGTAGATATATATATATATATATATATATATATATATATATATATATATATATATATATATATATATATATATATATATATATATATATATATAAACCTTGTACTAGTAGACTTAAGTAGTTGATCTTTGGAAGTTGGTCTTCAACGAGTTGCTGGGAGTGCACGGATAGGAGAGGTTTCCTGTCACAGGATAAATCGATGACGTGGCTGCAAGGGTTCTCTCCAGGAGAAAAAGCAGAAAGTTGCGCCAACCTGATAGTTGAATGGTGTGAGAAAAAGGATGAGGATGGCTCCTCCCGAAACCCATGCCACCCTCTTAAAAGATATGATAGCTAGAGCTCACCCAATTATTATGATTATACAATGAATAAGGATATGTCCAAGTGAGGTAGTAACCTATGTTGGTGTGAGATTCGGGTGTGAGAGTAGGGTGACCCTAACTGTAAATGGTCAAAGTCGTATCGGAGCTGCTTTATTGGGCCTCAGATTCCCGGTAACGATGACTATTTACAATCGAGTTGTACTGGGCATACTGATATAAGCGTCCCCATCCTAGAATCGAAACCTCTCGCAATAGCAGAACAAAAGGTTGGCGACAATCCAGAGAATGGTTCTACTGCGAGCAACAACGTAAGAACCACTGTTATACTTTCCAGTAAATAAAAGTTATTTTGAGAACTCAATCGTTGATCGAATTACACTTACTCACTTATGCCTTTGTAGACTTACGCTGCACAAATATACGGGACAGCCAAAAAGACACACATACGTAAACTTCAAATTTTTCAGTCAAAAATGTTTAGAAAAATAACCGAAACACCGTGGTACATTAGCTGCATTACTTTTCATACAGACCTTCGTATACCAACAGCTAACGAGGACATACGGAACCACTACAAACGATTTCACGATAACTTACATGGACATCCTGACTCACTCATACAGGACATGGGCACAGCCAACAAGCCTGACAATACTCTCACAAGGATAAAAAGGAGCTAAATGAGGGATCTCCTTGCCTAACTGTAAACATTAATCAAGACAGGAAGAATTGCCGAAGGGTAATACTTCCTAACATTCCTATTATGCCATAATATCAAATTATAAGCCAGAAAATTCATTGGTTGTCAACACTCTTGACAGATGCGAATGCAAAAATAAAGTTTAAAAAAATTTCTAATGATAAAACTAATAAACAGGTTTCCTTAGAAACAAAGTAGAATAGAAAATAAAAACATATATATACGTGGTTAATAATGCAAATAAATCCAAATGTTGTATCAGCAACAATATTTTTTAATTAAGAAGAACATGTAACAAGTTTCATCAAAATCAAACCAGTACTAATAGCAGAACAATAACATTGGAAGTGTCGAAATTAATTTCGCATAACTGTCCCGAAATAAATATTAACTGGACCGGATGGAAATCGAACCCACAACACTAGGAACCTCGCACCAACCCAAACGCCCATCACGGCCTTAAAAACAACGGTAACTAAACGTGTCAATGATCTGTGTGACAGTAACCTTGTGACGACAATACGTATTTTACGTCGTGCATGAAGTGAAACGCTTACTATTTATAATACAAATAGGCTCTATCATAATGAGAACATTCGCAGGGGAAATTTCGAATCCGAATAAAATTTCCATCAGGATCTGTGAGAGATTTCTGCCTTTGAGCGTATGGAAACCCAATGAAAAATAAATGCGATTCTGATTTAAGCTTCATGAATAGTTAATAATGATAATCTGGTAATCTCCTCACATGGTTCTCTATTACTGGATATGCTCAGAATTTAACGTCCCCTTTATCATAGTTGTGCCATGATTTATTCAAGTTATTTCTTTTTAAAATAGCATACACTCATCCTGTCAGAACTAAGATTAAAATGTCTTTCTCTCTTAAAGATTCATGAGCACGACATCAAGTAGAATTGCAAGCTTCTTTTTTTTTATGCTAAAAATTCAATGTGATAGATAAACGAAAGATTGGATATTTAACCAGAAATTGCAGCATTCATAATGTATATATATATATATATATATATATATATATATATATATATATATATATATATATATATATGGTGAAAGCAAAAAAAACAAACAATTAATACTATACTGTAAATATGAAGCTATATAACAATTTAAGTAACCGTAATTTGTTTATTTTTTCAATTTGAATGAAAACCTCTGTACCTTAAAGAATGGCGAAAATCCTCTAAATAAGTTTAATATAGGTACCGACAATTTTAAGTCATAAGGTTGTCGGATAGCTTTATGGCTTAAAACACCACCAAATTGAGATAAAAAATAAATTACGGCTAAGAAGTCAGTTACGATGTTACCATGTGGGGTCATCGAAAGAGAGTTACTGGCGTGGTTCAAAACAGCACACAGATAAAAAAAAGGTACTGAAATATTTTTTATTTTTTGTTGTTTGAGTGTGAGCCTCTAGCTTAAAGGATCATTAGCGTCAAGAAAAATAAATTTTCAAGACTTACGTTTTAAACTACGCGCTTATAGCATTCAGGAATGCTTTTTCATATATTTTTATTTAAACAATTATATAAGGTTTATTCATTTCAAGGACAGATATTAGTTTTTAAAACTTTCTACCGATTTCACGATAACATACACGGAAATCTTAACACACTTATAGCTACAACCAACATGCCTGACACAACTCGCAGAATGCTGAAGAGGAGCTGGATGAGGGATCTCCTAGCCTAACTATGTACGATAATCACGACAGGAAGATGTGCTGCTGGGTACTACTCTTTATCATGCCTTTCATGCCACGATAACATCTATTTTTTTGCCAACCAATTCACTGGCTGTCTCATTGACAGGTGTAAATATAAAAGTTAAAGCCAAAAAAAGTTTTTAAATTCGCTGTTATTATTATATTTTAATTATTTTTGGGTAATTAGTTATTTTAATAGATTCACTAACTCTATCTGTAGAGGAAATCGTGCGGAGAACAGTGTGTAGCTATTTTTTAAATAAATAGTAAATAGACTGTTCCTGGAATCGAGAGAATTTATGCAAGCAGAATTAAATGTTGAGATGGTTTACCTATACGCTAATTGTTTTGATAACAAAGCTTTTTTTTTAAATTAATTTATTTTACTTGTATATACACGTAGAGTTATTAGCAAATAAAAACATGTTCCCATGACCAAGTATCCCTTATTGGCGACGTAGTATCTCTTATAGGCGTACACTGATGGGAGCAAAATATAACCTGACATCTGTCCAAAACAATAAATAAACTAAACAGAATTATCTCCTGGAGCTCTATCACCTGTTCGATGTTAGTTGATTGACGAATAGGCTGTCGGAGCAAAGAGAAACTTTATATCAGAACTTGAAATGCAAGGAGATACCGTTGGGCATCGGTTTCCTCCATGTCATATTATTGATAATTCTATATATTATATCAAATAGATATAACTGTGGTCCACTGAAACAACTATTGAAATATTATTTCGAAATATGTCAAAGACACGTCAATTTTCTTTGAAGCATAATATAAATTATATTATATAAAGTCCAAAGTAAAGGTTAAAAATCGACTAGAGGATAATTATAAAATTCACTAAGAGAGATCTATGGCTTGATACCAATATTCTTATTATCGTGATATGCTTTGACATAAATTATTCCTAATGGATCCTTATATAAGGTGACGATCATCTTTAAACAAATTAAAGAGACAGAAATATCGTTTCACGAATTCATTCTTCGTTTTAGCGATATCGATTTACGGCTGTAAGTTACTTGATAACTATAAAAGTACACCTACGGAATGTTTAGTAATGTTCTTAACGAATCTAAATGAAAATTTTAAAACTTGAAATAGGCCTTTTAGAATTATCAGTGAATATTAGATAAAGCTTATATTTATTGATTATTTCTACCAAAGGCTTTTAGAAACTTAACATAATGCAGAATGAATGGAAAGTTTTTTTTGGCAAAAAAAAACATCTGGAAAAACGTCATAGTGTGTACTTAAATGTAATTATTATTATATTACGGTTATGTTTTTGCTTAAAGGATGAATTTTTAAATACTTTTCTTTATTTTATACAATTTTCTTTCTTTTTTTAGCATTGAATGTTTCACTATTCCTTATTTTGTTTTATATATTTTTGATAACTATACATAAACTTAATGTTTTGTTATTTATTTAACATAATACGTCTTTTGGTAAGAAATAGTTTTTATTTTTGTATACCTTGGTTATTCTTATCGGACTTATTGTATGATTTTTATATATTTTTGATAACTATGTAAATACTTTTTTTCAAATATATTTAACATAATCCGTCTTTTGGTAAGTAATAATATTTATTTTAGCTTTGTTATTCTTAAGGGACTTTGTTACAGATTTTTTTTTCACTATTCAATTCTATTCAATACATACATACATCTATATATATATATATATATATATATATATATATATATATATATATATATATATATATATATATATATATATATATATGTGTGTGTGTGTGTGTGTGTGTGTGTGTGTGTGTGTGTGTGTGTGTGTGTGTGTGTGTGTATATATATATATATATACACACACACACACACACATATATATATATATATATATATATATATATATATATATATATATATATATATATATGTGTGTGTGTGTGTGTGTGTGTGTGTGTGTGTGTGTGTGTGTGTGTGTGTGTGTGTGTGTGTGTGTGTGTGTGTGTATATATATATATGTGTGTGTATATATATATATGTGTGTGTGTGTGTGTGTATATATATATATATATATGAGTCGGTGAGAACCATTATGGTCTAAGTCAATATTCGTTTTTTTTTCTCGATAAAGTGAATGTTTTGTTTATATACTTAAATGATATATCCATATTATAAATATCATTTAAGTACAATTACAAGACATCGACAATGAAAATTGACTTATACATCTTTGGAACTAAACGGCACATATGTAGATATTGCATTTTGTCATTTTAACAAAAAAATCGTGTGTATAATGTTTCAATGAAATAAAAACAATCAGACACAAGTTTTTCGATCACAAAATAAAAGTAATAGAAGTAAGAAAAAGTCAACAAATTAAATGTAAAAAAAAAAAAAAAAATGAAAAAATGTGGATATTTTTCCAAATACTGAAATAATATTAACTTACAAAAGAAACAAATATAATAATACATAAATAATTAAATTAACACCAAATACAGAAGGAGAATATACACACAACTCCCAAATAATCAAACTCTGCCCGATCTCTTCAATTTAGCAGTTCTATTGCACCCGTCCTGAGTAGAGATTGTTCCCTCGAAATTGGCTCCCTTTGGAAGCAAACATCGAAAGCAAATGGATAACGTCACTAGTATATATTTATTCGGGTCACGTACCTAGCGGCATTCGTACCCTTTTGTAAACAACTTTACGACTCAATTTTGCCTAACATTTTCAAAATTGTTTACCTTACGTTAAATAATCATACGTTGCGATAATTATTTAAGTTGTAGACACTTTTGGTGAAAAACATATATATATATATATATATATATATATATATATATATATATATATATATATATATATATATATATAATCGTTGGTGCGACAATTTGTGTTCGTGTAACTTCTGAATGATTGGATCGATTAATTTTCGTACGGATTTAATTTTTGTGTATTCGAGACGATGGTTCATAGCTATATTGGAAGCGTTGCAGTAAAGTTATCACTGTATATTAATTCTGTACTATTGACTCTTTTTCCGACTCTCAGGAGCGATGGATTTTGACTAACGAGGGGTCAAAAGAGAGGGAATTACATTGAGAAGAAACGAATCCCGATTTTAATTCTTAAACCTTTGCTACGACTTTGATAAAAGTGATTGAAAAATATAGATGGTTTTAAAAATCCGGCATTGGTAAGACAAGACCCGGTTCGTTAAGTTCATATGGATTTCAGAGTTGCGTTTTAAAGCTCTAAAATATACAGTTTTCGAGATAATGCAGGATAATGTCGTCCAAATCGTGAGGTACGTGCTGTCATGACAACTTTATAGCCGTAGAAGTAAGTTCACGAACTTGTTAATAAATGTGAAATTATAAGGTGAAACTATATATTTCAAATAAAATGGGAGATGAATGGAAAAAAAAAAGTTTGAAAACGTGAAACTTTTTTATGTGAAACTTTATTACCGTTTATAAAAAATTGTTATTTTGGACCTATTCCTTGATAATGTGTGCAACAAATGGGACTGAACAACATATTATAGGTTATTAGTTAAAGGTCATTTTCTGTATTTTAGGAGTTACTCCAAATTTACCGCGGGTGAAACTAATATGTATATATATACATATATACATATATATATATATATATATATATATATATTTATATATATATATGTATATATATTTATATATATATATATATATATATATATATATATATGTATATATAAACATACATATATATATATATATATATATATATATATATATGTGTGTGTGTGTGTTTGTAAGTAATATAGAAAATTTGGTTTGAACGTTCAATTTTATGCTATTAAACTCTAAATCGTTCAATTTAGCCCAAAAAGAGCGAAACGTGAAATTTTTCGCTACATTAAATTATACCATATCAATCCATAGATCGTGAATTGGATAAATAATCGATTTTAAAGGTGTTACGCACAAGAGAATCAAATTTGCAATAACATGGAATTCCGATCTCTACACATATTTTCCTATGCTAAACTTTAAATTTAATAAGGAAGAAAAATAAGAAAATAAAATTTTAAATAATAAATGCGTATATGTCAATATATAATATGAAAAATATAGTTTAAACATTTAATTTTAAGCTATTAAAATCGAAATAATGTAATTCAGTCAACAAAAAAAAAAAAAAAAGAAAAAATCTGCTATTTAGCCCAAAACATGTAATGCTGTGCAATATTAAATTTTAACATATCATTCCATAAAAAAAAAAACTTAAAAAAAATTTTAATTAAAATATTTCTAAGTTTTAATTTTAAAAACATTGTATTAAGTAGTGATCGCTCTTTTTTTTTAAGAATGCTAATTTTCAGAAACGCTAAAACAGAAGACTCCATATTAGGCGCAAATAAATTCTTATCTGGAAAAGGAGAGGTGTAAATTGCAGAGAGACTAATAAAATCTCACACACGACTGGTGCCAGAAAGAGTTAATCTATCTCCATTTGTCTCTAAACCCCTTTGTTATTTACCCTCTCCAAGTCGACCTCCACGACTACCCGAGCCAACTAGTCTAAATACGGCTCTGAAAATTTATGCCCTTCCAGTTTGTATTATATATATATATATATATATATATATATATATATATATATATATATATATATATACACATAAAATTAATTCCATCAGGTTTAAGAAAATTCTTTGACAGTGCCTAGGAAGAATAATGTTTAAAAAAGAAAAAAATATGAGAAAATACTCAAAACGTACAAAATACTCTTCTCAATTCATAATTTATTGCCAATGTCATCGAATATGAATGAACGTATTGATTTCCTATTACGAGACCTAAAGTAAAAATAAATGGATAAAAATGCAAGGAAAGCTAATAATATAAATTCGTGCAAGACGGACAATATACCAACATCGGATAAATAAATTAAAAATTAAAGGGTAAAAACACGATGCATGCCTGATCAAATGAATCATCCATGAAAGATTCACGAAGCATACCTAAAAAATTCAAATTAGCGGTAACTAGTGTCTGGTTGGGGATTTTTTTTTTTGACGGAAATGCGTTTATGAATTTGCTACCTTAGAGTAGATATTCCAAAAAGATCAATGATAACAAAATAGGGAGATGCATACAGCTGGCGGCAGAATTTAGAGGGCGGCAAATTTTGAACGAAATTTTAGGTTAAAAATAAAAATATTCGCTAGCCTTTTTGATTGTCTTGACCTCAATTTAGCAAATAAAATGAATTAATGATATTAAATGATATTTATTTAGAAATATATTACCTAAAATTCTGTTGTTGAATTTAATTGAGCGGGGAGAATAAAAGAGTGAGCGACATAATTAATCTTGTCCCCCTCCCCTGAAAAAATACTAGATCCAGCCCTGATGGAGACAATATCTATGAAAGAAAATAGTAAAATGTACTGAATAATATGACCTATATTCGAAACGGAAGAATTATGTAGGTGACTTTTTAAGAGAGCTATTTATTGCCAAGCGTCACTAAAATCAGCTAGAGCTGAAACATGTACCGCAAAACTAAAGACCCAAAAATTTACTGAAATCGCAAGTAAAAATATACTTTTATCAGCTAATTTGAACCTGATGAATTAAATAATCAGGATGCAGTCAACAAAGTATATTTTTTATTGTTCAATCCGACGTTTCGGCTCAATCATGTGAGCCATCATCATCAGGGCTATTTTAGTTCGAAGTGGTGACAGAGCTCAGTTCAGTTCCATTCTGTCACCATTCAAACTATAATAGTGCTGATGATGTCTCACATGATTGAGCCGAAACTTCGGCTTGTACTATAAAAAATATACTTTGTTGACTACATCCCAATTATTTATTTCATCCTAATAACATCACTGTCGATCAAGCAAAATCAATAATATAAACCTGTTTTTATTTGAAAATATATACAAATCAATTATAAAGTCACAGAATGTTTCCTTCCAAGGCTTTCCCAAAATAATCTTTCTAGAGAAATGCGCGTTCAAGGGATCGCAAAATTCCTTCCAGCATAATAACACTGAAAGGCGTAGATATGCATTGATCGTCCATCAAAGCGGTTTTGTCTTGCGGCATGGTATACCAACAAAATGAAGGGGAGGTCTTCATTAACAATGCTTTATTTTATCAGAAGTTATATTTTCAGTTATAGTATATTGTTATTAGATTATTATGAAGTTTTATAAAATGTTTTAGACTGATACTAATTAAAAATGCAATACAATTAATTTTTACACACATTATTCGGTTCTCTATACATAGTCCAGGCGATATAGAGAAAACATATTCATTTTTTGAAATGATTTTCCAATGAAGTTTCTCTTCGTGATAATTAGGAGAAAACATTAGAAATAAATTGTAAATGTTTTAGATAAAATCGGTATGAAGCAACATTGTGAAAAAAAAAATCATAAATGTGCCGAAGTGATTTTTGGACGTTTAAGTCGTGAAAAACTTCATTTTATTAAAAAATAAATAATGGTGCATAATAGCGTTTAAAAAAACGGAAAAATATTTTAAACAATTGAATTCGGTCTACAACTTTTTGCAAACAAAATTGATTAGGGATTGATCCTTCTATACCATCATGCGGATGTCAACTGAAAACAAAATTGACACCTTACCATTATTGGACATTTTATTACAGGGTTCGTAATAGTCGCAGGAACTTTTTTTGTAACTTAAATCGAGACTTTCGTTAGGGACTATCTACAATAAAAACTGTATGCAAAATAAGAAGTAATTACCGTGCTGAACAGGAAGCCATCACTGAGGCTTGCAAAATGATCAATTTATCTTCTTCTTCGGTCTCCAATAATAAAATATTAATTCTCACCGATGCACGATTAGTCCTACAGGCAATGAGAAGTCGACACAAAGCCGAAACAAATATGAAAAATTTAACTGCAGCCATCAAAAGCGTGGTCGATGGTGCCGCAGAATTAGTTTTGCAATGGATCACCGGGCACTGTGGGCTCGCAGGCAATGAAAAGGCTGACTCTCTGGCAAAGACAGGTTCATCGATGCAACAATACGATCCCTCACTAACCATAGATGAAGCTAAAACCATAAGCAAGGCTGTCATCAGACAAAGATGGCTGGCCTCACATCCAACACACAACCCTCAGGATGACTACTTCCAACTAAGCAGAAAAGAACAAGTAACCATTTTAAGAATAAGGGCCGGTCACAACCGTCTTAAATCCCACTTATATAAAAAACTAAAAATAGGAACTAGCCCTTTTTGCAATTGCGGAGAAGCTGAACAAACATCAGACCACATACTACAATCCTGCAAACTGCTAAGAAATTTGCGAGAAAAGATCTGGCCAGTGTCGCTAGAGAGGAAACTTTACGGGAGTCTGGGGGATTTCGAGAGAACTGCCGAGTTTTTGTTCTCATCTCCTGGCATGGTCATTTAAATGGGGAGGGAACGAGGAAGAAGAAGAAAAAGTAATTTCTCCCAGAAAATTGAGAAAATGTAAAAACAGATGTTTTAAAAAAAAAGGATTTGAGCAAGGGCCAAAATAGTCCATGAGCGGTTTTTCAAAGTCCTGTTTATTACCGAAGAGTTTTTCTGCAACCCTATTTTCATAAAATATATGCGAAGTTCAATTTAATAACTAAAAAAACGCGTGAACATCTCTGTTCAGTGGCAAGTGGTGAGGTAACATAGGGGAAGTGACTAAGAGAGGGGAAAGGCTATATTTCTATCACTTTCCAGTGCTCGAAACCCGGCCGTCAGAGAGCCTTCGTCACTTCTCTTACGCTATCTCGCCACTAGCGGCCGAATCGGGAAAAAGCACGGCGTTCAAACCCGTTTTTTAGGCGTTTATAAAGCGTTTTATAATCGAACCTCACATATATTTCATGAAAATAGGGTTGTAGAGAAACTCCTCGAGAATAAATAACGCTTTAAAAAAATCTCTCTAGCACAGTTTTGGCCCTTGTTCAAACTTTTTTTCAAAACATCTGTTTTTACATTTTTCCATTTCCATGAAACGGATAAACCTCATTTTTCCGTTTTTTAAACGCTACTACCTAATATTTTTAATTTGAAATTTCTAAAAGAAAGTTTTACACTTCTTGAACGAGAAAAAAAAACATTTTTTGGAACGTTTATAAATTTTTTTCACCAGATTGCTACATACCGATTTTATCTAAAACACATACAATTTGATTCTACAATTTTCCTTCTAATTATCCCGTAGAGAAAGCCCAATGGAAAATTATTTTAAAAAATAAACTATCGCGCCTGGACTAACTGTGCAAATATATCTTCAATAAGTTTTTTAGCACCAAAAGTAAATACTAACATACTCTTGAATATGTTCTTATATTTAGCAATATCAAAATTTATTTAAGTTATTATAGCAATAACAACTTTTAAAATACGCAATTTCATTTAACAATATTGTATGGTCTAGTATGGTATAGATGGTCTCACTATCGAGGACCTGTGGAACATGGACGGGAGTAGCGATGCATCCTCCAGCCGAGATCAGTTAATAGGCCCAAGCACTACTGGATGTCTATCGACCTTCGTTCTTCGTGTATAATAGCCATTGGTCATTGGTATCTCTTGAAATATTTCAACACCGCCTTAACAAAGGAAAGTGATGAAAGGTCATTAAAGTAAGAATGAAAAATCAATTATAAAAAAATGTGTTAATAATTAATAAAAATTCATAAGTCCTACAGCAGTCCATCGGAGGCTTAAAAAATTGGTACTGGAGGAGATGTGTGATTCTTGACCTTTAGGTATTAAAAAGACAGTTCGCTTTTAAGATAATATAAAAAACAGTTTTATTTTATTATATATGGTGAAGATTCTGCCGGTGGTTTGCATATTTAATAGATTTTATTGCTCATAAAACCATACATGGGCGTAGCCAGAGGGGTGAAGTGGAGCAGCTGCTTTTCTCTTCCAACCTAGAAAAAATTAAAAATTTCGCATCCCTCGAAAACTATTGTTTAAGAATTAACTAAAAAAAAAATTATTTTATTATGAATTCGACTGTAAATTATTACATAGTATCATGAACCCTCTAACCCCCTACATGGACGAAATTAAATTTACTAAATTTTCTCCTGTTGTTTTGTGCAAGATACACTTTTGAATACAAACATACTCATTTTTTAATGTTTGATAAATTTTTCAAAAAAAAATTATTTAATTACTTTTGGGAGCACATTCACCAAACCTGAAGTCTAAGCATATTGTTAAAAGTATTGAGAGGTAGGACCCTTTTCAGCTTCAAAGAGCAAGTTCGACCTCGCTACGATTTCCACAGTTCGACTAGATGATGTAGCGTCCCTGTAGAATCCCACACATCATGACAGCATTCACAAATACATATTTCAAAACATGTCACTTAAAAGTTATTGACTTTTTGAGTAAGCAGGCCTTGCTGATCTTGAAGAAATAATTTTTGTCTTCAATTTTCGAAGCTTGAATGGATTCGATGGACAAACTGTGCCTCCAAGATATGTACAAGCCGTATTTTTTTTTTTTACATCAAATTGTTAAAATTTCTGGCATGTACCGATCATATATTTTAGTTTTTAGTCGTATTTTCCACGAAAACAATAGACTTTAGCACTCTATCCAAAGTCATCGGAAGAGGCTGGGGGTACACTTTTAAATTAATCTCATAACCTCTAGAACACGGTTTGTCGATATATTTATATATATATATATATATATATATATTTTTCCCCCGCTACATTTGGGCACTTTTAAATAAATTGCTGTTGAAGGAGACAAAGATCTGTTGAGCCATTATGAATATAATGTAATAATATCTATAATAAGTATAATATGCATCCGTACTTTACTAGCATAATATAATAACATAGTACATACCGATATAATATGTACCTCATGTCCTGAACTGAAACTGACTCTATGCAAAAATCGGTAGCGAATAATTACTAATTACTAAAGTAAATAATAATTACCTATAATATTATACTATAATGTTGGGATCCAAAAACTCTCCCAAAGGAAAAAATGCATGTATTATGTACTGATAAGTGAAGCATATTAAACTAATAACCCCATTTAGTGACAAGGACGATATATCATTGTTCGTAATATTTGGACTATATATGGAGTATGTAATGGCTTAATATTCACATTGTGAGAGAACTTAATCTCTGAATAAATTAAAGTAAATAAATGCAAAATAAAACAATATTTTCAATTGGCATTAAAGGATTAATACATTTTGTAATCTCATATCTTGTAGCGCTTAGCATAAAAGTACATCAAGGATTCTATTGGAGTATTGTTTTAAAATATTTTGGATTTAGCTTGCTGTTGCTAGTACCTTTTTTTGCTAATCGAACATTAAAACATTTTAAAGGAACTGATTATTTAAGTACGCCAAGGGGTACACTTTTAAATGAAAAAATGAATGAAAAAAAAATATCTAAATACTTCAGCTAAACAATAAACTGTACTCCTAAATGCGTAAGCAAAGAATTTCCCTGTACCGTTCTTTTTTTAGATAAATCGCATACATCTTATTTTTTTTATAACAATCCAAAGATTCATTATTTTAAACCACGAATATAGCAGACGAACGATATTGATTAATTATTACCATATAACAGACTTACAGATAACATTTCCTGGTCACATCGCATCGCGAATTCTGACCGTGTCCGTTCCAGCATTTCCTTAAAACTTTGATGCCTTCAATACACGAGTAGCCCACACTAGGCGATCGGGTTTTGCATTTGAAATCATGGCCTGGGATAGCCCAGCCAAATGCTTTAGATTGCAGATTGTTTCGATATTGGTATAGAACAATGTCTACGGAATCTTTCTGATTCCCGACTCATGATAAATCATGCATCATAAAGTACATCGAATAAATCATAATCCCACAGGTAGTTTTTGTAAAGGCTTCGTTTTTACTTAACCTGTGAGCCCTACATCCGTTGTGGTTTAAGTAGGTATATGTATGTATGATTTCAGTCGTTTGGATTCTATTGTTTCATATCGACGTATTGACTCCAAGCCATCCTTTAGTCGAAGAAAATCCCTAGGTAACCTACAGAGGAACATGGTTGTTGCCGATATATCTGAAGGACATGTTTCTTGTCGAAGTATTAATGCTACATATCCTGTTTTTAACTCATTTTCTAAAATGAGAACTATTTCCGTAAATTTAGAAAGAGATTTTGTTTAACCAGCGAGGCCTGTGTTGGTTCATGCCGGAATGTTAAAATTGTATTAAGCAGTAAATGTCTTGGAGTTAGGAGGCATATCGTGTGTATATAGAATGTATAATAGAGGAGCCAGCATTGATCCTTGCGGTACTCCTGCCAGGAGCTTTCATATTAGAAAAAAATCCGATTTAAAAAAAAAAACAATTTAATCATATAAATAATATTTCAAATATCTTTCATACATGATAGCGCACTCAGTTTTACTAATAATTTCTTTGCCTGTATTCAATTAAATTACTGAATTTGTTTGTGAAATATTTAAGTTAATACCAGAGTTAACTAGGTTTCTACAAGCTAATATTTGCAAGCTAACTTTCCAGACGCCCTTGCAAACTTTGTTTATTCATAAGCTGCAACAAACAAAGTTAACATATTCGGTAGGTAGGATGTATTATGCATATTCATGGAATGAGTTCTTACATGTAAGGAGCGTGTTATATAATTACAGATTTTATTCAGTTAACTTTTATTTTTATATATTTTAACTTTTATTCAGTAACTTTCATTCAGTTCTATAGTCTCCATGTATGAGTGAATCCATGAGGTTTTGAGTAATACAGTTCAATAAATTACCAAATTTTCTTATTAAACTTAGTGTAGTTCACTTATTATTTTTATTTTTCCTCTTTTCATCCAGTTCCAGATGTTATCCAGAGCTTCTAACTTAATCGAGACCAAAGAACAGTATCAGCTAGATTAATCAAAGCTTTTATTCTTTACGGTATGTCATTTAAGAACAATATAAAGAGAATTGAGGGTAATACTTCATATTGCGTTACTTCGAAAAAAATTGTTCGTCGTTCTTTTCGTTTATGTGTCCTTGCATTTCGATTGAATATATTGAACAGCGAAACTGGAACTTATAATAATAACTAATAATAAGTTATAATTCAATTCAGATATCTGGTTCAAGTGAAACTTCCAAATTTTAATTATTATCAGTTATAGCCAAGCAGATTGATTTTCTTAGCTTTGCTATCAAATAATAAATTCTATCATTTCCTAAGTTTTACAGTAAATCAATAAGAGGTTTCATATCGCACTACATACTTGTTACAACATACTAACATACTTTGTTACCATCCTTGCTAATTTATGAAACTTATAATTGAACAATACAGACAGAATAATGAAAATACGACAAGAAAATCAAAATTAGCAAAATTGGATTCACGATAGTTGGCCCCTGACATATAGAATTATAAATTACCGTTAAAAAAAAAAATAAGAAGAAGAAAAATGATGGAATTTTTTTCCAAATTAATTGTTACTTATATAGCCAACACAAATAATGGGCATCACAAAAAATTAATCTCATATAAAAAGCTTCCTAAATTGTCATAATCCAATAAATTATATTATGCCGGGTCATAAATTTACTCGTTAGCTATAAAACCGTCATCAAACAAAGTCTATAAACAAAGTAATATAACTTTTGTCCCAGCAGACCCACGATTAACACTTACGATAAACTAAATGCTCCTATCAAACTTGGTTAATTATCTTGCACACTTAGGAAGTACGAAACACTGTCAATGATTAGACGCTTCAGAAACCTATAAAACCTCCTAAAACAAAGTAATGTAAGAAATTCCATACCAATACTATTGCGATGCGTTTACACTATATTAAGAGTTTTTTTCCAAATTAATAGATACACATAATTTTCTACACAAATAGTAGGATTATCAAAACTTTATCTGGTATAATAAAAGAACTTCCTAAATTTACGTATTAGCATAAATTAAATTAAGCCGTGTCAAAATTAATTCATCGTCAAAGAAAACCTATTAATGAACTTACGATAAACACTAAACACTTCTATATGTCTCGGTTAATTGCCTTAAACGCTCAAAAGGCTGGAAACGCTGTTAACAAAGATTGGGCGCTTCAGAAATCTAGAACACGTCCTAAAACAAAAGAATGCCAGAAATTCCTTGCCAACACCTCTCCGATACTTTCACACCTCATTTCCGATAGTAAAGAGACCCGATAAATTCCTTTTCTCTACTCCTACAGCGCCAAAATTATGTCGAGTTAATTCATTTATAATTTTCAGACTTTTAAAACAATCTGCTTATTTAAACACACGCTAACCGTTTATTCCTTCATTCCAGGATAACATCGAGGATAAAAAAAAACAAGGTTAAAACAGCAGTTATTGGATGTACCTATTTAGTATTATCCTATTAATATTAATAAATTGGTTATTCATTTACAGTAAATAATTATTTTAAAAAAAATAAGACATACTACATACACATAATTATGTTTGTCTAATTCTTAGGGGAAATAAGTCTCATATTTAATATTATTCTTCATTTCTAAAACATACAAATCATCTTTACATCTTTACTCTTTAGTAGAGAATATAGAAACATTTGCCCAACATGCCGTATTAAATAGTACAGTTTATTTTTGTTGTAGGATCTGCTACTAAAGATGTCAGCCCTATAAGCAATTCACATGAAATCTTTAAACGAGACTAAAAATAAAAGATACTTTGTATATAATAAATAAAAAAACCGTTTTTTATCCAAAAAGACCATGTAGAGGACATTTTTCGTTGGGCTATCAGGCGGAAAATAAAAAATTATGAAATGAAGTGTGTTCGTTGTCTTCATATTCAATCACGGATCTTACTCTCAGGTGTATTTTTTGTGCAAATAAACTTTGTAATACATTTTTTAATTAAATTCCTAATTTATTTTATGACCTCTATAGTTCATTGTGAAATATTATGGATATAATAATCATTAATTATAAACCAAAAAAAAAAATAAGGGAAGACGATTTTATTTTTACGATTTTATTACATAATTAACTATCAATAATAAACTTAACTTAAGCAAATCACTTACCAATTAGTAGAAAGAAAATAATTTTATTGATAGAACTATTTTAAATTATGGTAACTATGACACAAAAAATAGAGGACACAGTTTCTAATTACTGTACATGCAGGCTTTCTTTACTAAAATTTTTTTTAACTTTTGATACTTTTCTTGTTAAGAAAAAAATCCAACAAAAAATTTAACAAATTAAAAATCCTAAAATCAGTTCACGCATAGTTTACTTAATACGCTATAAGTTATAACACAATATTTTATTATTACTAAAAAAATAAATGTTGCGGGAAGATTTTTTTGAACTTTGGTATAATCAATTCAACGCGCTTTATATTTTTTCATTATCTTCATATTTATGAAAACTCTAATCGGCCGCCATTTCGAATTCAAATGGACCGGATGGTAATGTTCCAGTTTCTAGAATCAGAGACAAGTAACTTCGGTGACACATCTGAAAAAAAATTTGTCCACTAGTCTGGGAGAAAAGCCGTGGATGGCGTAACACGAACGGATGGATTTTATTTGTATTAGATTTTTGGATTCTACGTATCTTGAAACGCAAAACCTTAAATTTAGAGGGGGAGGGAGTAATTTTTATTTTCGCTGTCGATTGCGAAGGTTCCTAATTGAAAATAATAAACTAAAATAATACATACATTATTTTATATTGATTGTTAAATACTTGAAATTTTGATTAAAACTAAATTCAGAATAATATTTGTTTAATATACTATTTAATGTAGAGAACTTTGATTACATATTAATGCTGAATGCATACTATAGAATAAAGTAATGCATACATGATACTATAGAATAAATGCTATAGTATGATTACAAATAATATAGGAGATATATATTTGGATGGTAAGAAAATAAATCAGGTAGACAGTATCATGTATTTGAGGCGCCTTATTAGCAAAGATGGGCAAGATACTGAAATAAATATGCGTTTTAGGCCATGCTTATGAACAAACATTATTATAGAGGTGATGGTTCCCTTCAATTAAAGAGAAGGCTGTGTGACATGACTATTCTACCAGTACTAACATAAGGATGGCTTTGATCCGTAGATCCTAAACCATAGAACAAGATGAGGACTTTTGTAAGATCCATGGAAAGGTATATGTTCGGAATCACAAGGATAAAAAAATTGATAAGAGGAAGGACCAACCTCCATGAGTTATTCAGTGTTTCCACAATAGAAAATGGAAATGGGCGGGACATATAACAAGAAAAAATATAACCGATGGACCAAGAAGATCATGGAAAGCTGCGCAGGAGAATGGAAAGGAAGAAGAGATTGAGAGAAATGAGAAAGTCTTGTGAGGAAGCGACATGGCTGAGGGTACTAGAGAGGAAGGAATGTAAAATAATGGGTTGGTACATTATGAAATTTGGTGTAAAGAATTTTTACATAAAAAGTGAAAATTCTCAGTTTTTTATTTATTTCTATACTTAAATGTGTATTGTTTTTTTTCTTTTTTATTAGGACTCCAAGAAATCCTCAGCTACCAGCTGATTTGGTGCTCAAGATCAGTTTTCTGTTAATTTATTGTTGTAAATAATTGCTATTTTATTGTTCTATAAAGAAATAAAGGTTTATTATTATATTATCTATACTACCTTAGCAAAAATACATCCGTTGAGGTACTTTCCTTATTTATAAGAAATATTACTAACTGTCTTTAATAAAGTCTCATATAAATGACATTACAGTATCCGCATGTAATTTATTTTCATGTACCAAAAGATGTCAGTTACTTGACTATGGAATTGATTCTGGATTATCTAGAGTTCGGCGAAGCATGGCAGATTGAACTTCACATAGCACTGGAAAATGCTAAAAATTAAAGTATAACCAAATTTTTCAGTTAACATTTATTTTAAAGAAGAAGAACAAAGAAGATTGCCGAAATAAGAAGAGAAAAAGAAACCTAAAGAAGAGTTTCCGCTAGCTAATCAGTGATCTTAGCATTCTAGAAGGACAACAGCTTCCTATCTAAGTAAACACTGAGAATGAGATCAGCAAACAAGCAGATTATTTAAAATTATGTTTATTATTTATTTATATATATTTTACTTTATACTTCAGTACCTCGGGGGTATAGGACATGTCAATATTTTACGAATTTATATTACGTATTTCTTTAAAAAAATTGTTGCTATGCCTAGAGGTATATATATAATAGCTATGCCGAACGTATATATATATATATATATATATATATATATATATACGTTCGGAGGGAAACGTGTTCAAACTGCTGTATTGTAAAGTTATGGAAATGTGAGGACCCTAAACCGATACAGATCTATTTATTTTAGGTCGGCATCCGCATTGTAAAGTTAATTTCATATTTATTGACATTAAGTTTTAATATCCATCTGATTAAATACAGACCTCTCGTTGAAAGGACTTAATTAAGTCGATTGCAAATATTACCAGTGTGACAAGTTAGTATATATTGATGCATCGTCTGTAATATCGATGTCATTTATATATAATATGAATAACATTGGTCCTAAAACTGATCCTTGAGGTACTCGAAGTGTGTTTTTTTTCTTTACGTAAAACTAATGAATTCTTAACAACTGTTAAAAAAAAAATCATAAAAAGAACGAACTAATGACTCATAGAATGCCATCCTATTCGTTTTCGTTTTGGTTCACGTTATTACTTAATAACAAGTACAAATTAACCAGATCTCAACAGAATGAAACGAGCCGCTAATAGAGTCGGGCATAATTCGAATTTTTATTTTTGGTTATTTCAAGAATTATTTTGCGATTACAAGAAAATTACACATTATTTTTAATAAATTATTCAAAATGATTACTTTCCATCGATTATTTTCTAAGTCAAATAATTTTAAATAAGTAGTTACTCAAAATGAACTCTGTAATTTTCGTTATCATAAATAGTTATCTGATGGAATTCATGGAAGGGCTGCTCTCTTATTTTCGTAATGAGCGGTGATCCAACAAACGAGGCGATTATAAATAGATATATTTTAATTATATATTAAATTATATGTATTATATAAATTAATAATTAATCAGTATCATATATTATAAATGCGTAGTGATGTTTTTATATCTTTATTATGAAAGAGTACTTGAGGGCGGTGAATCCCAAGAAGTTTAATAGTACAGTGTGTTTAATAAAGTAATAAAATTATAGTAAAGCGCATGACTGTCCTACATATAACTATTGTATTATTTCATCCAAATTATTTAATTAAATAATAATTTCTGAGCCTGGCTTAGTCTCAGGGTACATAATATAAATAAGAAAAATGTAAAAAGTTGTAAAGAAAAATTATCAGATGACTTTCTGACGAAAATATTGATTATAGTGCTTCATATCGTTTTGTAATAAATATTATTCTTTACAATAATAATAATAATAATAATAATAATGATAATGAAATATTATTCTTCATTAATAATGAAAGCTACCCATTGCTCTATTGAGGAAAATATTTTATATACTAATGTCACCATTCTAATTTGCATTGAACACATAGCGGCTATTATGGAATTATTTTCAACAGTAAGGGATCTTTGTAGAATGGTTGGAGAAGAAGGGAGGTAGGGAGGAAGATTCGATTAAAGGTTAACCAAGTGAGGGAAGGGGATCTCGTCCAGTCAACTGTTTTGTTTCCCTCCTCATCGTCAACAGTTTCTTCTGTGCGTGTCCTCCCTCTCCCCCCACCCCAAGGACTAGGGTTGTATCGTCTTTTTTGTTTTGCCGAGCACATTGGTCCTGCGCCAGGAGATTTTTTATATGTGATGTGTTTTTGTCTTAGATCCCGTGGGACACAAGTTCTTATAGCAGACGTAAATTATTCTGCTCAGTTGGAGGATTAGAATGCCACAACATTTGCAAGACCCTTTCTTAGGATTCTGTTTGATCGTGTTCATTTTGTTTTTTTATTAATATTTTATTCCTTTTGCATTAATAATGAATCTTCTTCGGAAAACAATAATAATGCTACTCATTCAAGCATATATTTTTTTTCATTCAAAATATATCCTTCATAAAGTATTTAAAAAGCGTATGATCTGATTGAATATTAATGGGACTTAATATTTTTAAATGTCCTCTCAGTCACAAAAATATATTTAAGTGAAGTTGGGATGAACTATGATAATCTAATCTCTTATAACACACATATATTATAATACTATATATAATTAATTAGGTATCTCAATATCTATTTATTTAATGTTGGAACGTTAGTCGTCCATAAGAACCTTGCAGCCATCCTTATCTTCCATTATTTTCCAGAGCTCAAGGAGAATCTTGTTATAAATTATTATTTTTCTACCGTATTTTACCCAGCTTTTTGCCCCGTTTCCTTAATTCAGGAATACTAACTTTTCTTTTATTTTAAACGATATTTATATTATCAGTCATCGTTATCAAGCATGGAACCTATTCGGTTTGACAATTAAAGTTTTTCATAAAGTGAGTGGTCTATTTCCAAACACGAAAATTTCATTGATGTACTGCTACCAAAAGTTTTTCATGATTTATAAACATAAAAATTAACCACTAATAAATGAATTGGTAAATTGGAAGCAGTGAAAAAATCTATTAAGACGATATTATATCGTAAATCATTCATTATATTTGACTATTAAATGAATGTATATTTATTACCCCATACTTATTTACTACCCAGATTCTCCATGCGCAAAGGTTACGAATTTTTATGTTGATTGAGGATACAAATATGGATAGGAAATATATCTTGATCAAAATATTTATTAACTAGTCTTAATTCAATTTATTAAATAAATAAATAATCTTAAATTAAAAACATCAAATTAAATGGGAAACCTGGAAAATCTGGCACCAATCGTCCAGGCAATTAAGATTGAGAGAACCGCCAGAAAATTCGAGACCAGAGGAAGGCTAAGCAAGGCTATATATATATATATATATATATATAGATAGATAGATAGATAGATAGATAGATAGATAAAAGAACTTTATTCTGGGACTAGGTCCCTTAAGAATAACATGAAGGAACCAATAAAACCGTAACATTATCTGGCCATACGACTATAGAATACAGACCAATTAATTCTTACAATATCTTCTGTAAAATAAATAAGCAAATAACTAAATTTTTTTTATCGAAAAAATATAATTAATTTGAGCAAAACAAAAAAAAGAGAAAAAAAAACAAGAAAAAAGTAAAAAAAAAAACACAGAGAAAATGAAAAATACAAAAATAATGAATTGATTAGCAAAGTTTGTACATTAAAAACCATTATTCACTTCTGATCCAGATGTTAATCCTAAACTGAAATTTCGCAATTAAAGAGCATCATTTTTAGGAGAGAAAGAAGGTGTTGGAAAAGGAGGGATTTGAATGAGGATAGAGAAGAAGCATGGCGGATATTAGAAGGAAAGGAATTCCAAAGGGTAGAGGAGCGGGCGAGAAAGGAGCGTTCGAATGTTTTGGTTCTGTGGGAGGGAGTATGGTCAGAAAGGCGAGATCTTGTTTCCAGTGCGTGGACCGAGGATTTGAATTGTAGGAGGCTGTAGATGTAGGAAGGATGGTGGGTGGTGATAGTTTGGTATAGAAAAGATCCTAGGAAATATTGTCTACGGTTGCAGGGGAAGAGCCACTCTAACTCGCCGTAAAGGTGGGACACATGGGCCCGTCTCGAGGTGTCGAAGACAAATCTTAAAAAGCAGTTCATGATCCGCTTCAATCTGTCCTCGAGCACATTCGAGGGGCCCCGTATACCACACATCCGTAGTCAAAGTGGGGAAAGATAATAGAGGACACAAGGAGTTTGCGGGTAGGTTGTGGGAGAAGATGTCGAGAACGATGGAATAATTTAAGGGTACTTATTGACCGTCGGGAAATTTGGGCAATGTGGGGTTTCCAGGGAAGGTTTTGGTCGATAGTAATACCCAAGTTTTTGATTGAGGAGCTGAACGTGACGGGGTGATCATTTAGGATTAAAGTAGGAAAGGTGTCATTGGATCTGAGGAAGAAATTGGAACCTATGACAATGGCCTGAGTTTTCATAGCGTTTAATCTTAATCTATTCAGGTTTGCCCAGACACTGATTCTATCTAGGTCCTCCTGGATACTGAAAAACGCTACTAATAGCTCAGAAGGAGGAAAGGATAAATAGATTTGGAAGTCGTCGGCGTATAAGTGGTGGATTGAATTAGGAAGATCATTGATATAGGTATTGAAAAGCAGTGGGGAAATACTCGAACCTTGAGCTACTCCTGAGGACAAGGTAAGGAAGGAAGATACGGGTTGATTAGGAATGGTAACTGCTTGAGTCCGATCGAAAAGGAAAGATTTGAACCATTGGATAGAGCTCTTGGAAAAGGATAGTGATTTTAATTTGGCAAAAAGGATAGAATGGCCCAGGGAATAAAAAGCTTTAGAAAATTCAAGGAGTATTAATACAGTTAATTTTTTTCGGTCCATAGCGGTATGTATGTCAGTGGTAATTTTGACTAGCGCGGATTGTGTGGAGAAACTGGGACGGAAGCCGGATTGGAGAGGATCAAGTAGTTTGGACTTTTCAAGGAAGTTTGATATTTGTGATTGGACTGTTCTTTCTAGTTTGGAAAGGTTAGACTATATATATATAATACGTCGTATTTTTAAGTTCCAATGCTATGTCAGTTTTCTCCATTATATATCTACATTTGCACTTGTAAGCTCATTAAATAAAATAGAGTTGCACTGAGGTGTAGATGACTGATTTCATAGACGAACCCTTATGCAACCACGTAGTAAAGAAATTGGTAAATAAACTTCAGAAAGGTTTTTTGATAATCAGCGTTTAATTTCAATATTGTACACCATAGGAGAGGTATCTATGGTATCTTATATATACTTTCTAATTTAATTTAACAAAAATTAAATATAACATAATAAATGTTTCTGAATCCGCTCCATTGGCGATGGTTAGGAATGTAACAGAATTATCTTGCCTTCCTACTAATACAGTAATGTAAGAGACACTCAAGATATGATGGTGGAATAACCAATACCCATCGCATCTAAAGGACACCGTTTCGTCCTCCTGCTGATAGGAGAAGTGTAACTTTTCGTCGATCTAAAAAGCCTGTAGATTAAACAGCACTAGCGAGGAACAGACTGTAGATAAAGTTATCCAAGAGGTATAAAACCTCGAGGTATCTCCAGCGAGGTAAAAAACGATAGTGAGGAGAGTTTGTATAAGAGAGAGGTAGAGACGCTTTGACAGGCTAACCCTGGAGAGAGGTTAATGTTCAGAGCCTGGAATCAATGCAACCACCCCACTCCACCTCCCCGTTCCATCTCCTTCCTTTCCATACTTTCTCTTCTCTAACCTTGTAATATATTGTCTTTATTTAATAGCTCCTGCCACCGCCTCGTGACTATGCATGTTTCGTATCAACAAGGTGGTGAACGTTATGCCTTTATTAAGATGAAATGATAAAAAAAAGCCTTCGAATAAATAATATTTTTCGACAGATAATTTATCAATTAAATATATATTCATAAAATACTACTAGTAGGGGAGAACGCTGTATCTAAGGACAGTTGTACCTACTGAGATTTCATTTTAAAATTTGGAGATAGTAGGGAATATATAGTGTGATGATTTCTAGTGGATGTAAACTCATCACCATTCTCAGTTCCTCGTGGGGCGTAAGCTCTCAGATCTTTTGCTATCCCATTTGAAAAAACAAAATGGCTTGTGTTTTACCTTCGGGCACTATAAGGCGATGTACCTAAGGACACAAATAGTTTAATTTTTTTTACATTTTCTATCAAATTTACAAGCTTCGATTTGGGCTAGTGGGTTCAGTAAATTAATTTTATTTTTATTCTAAGTACAAATATTAATTTTTGTTTACAAAGCTGATTCTTCTTTTATATTATATGTATACTTCTGAAACGTTTATAAAACAACGAACTGTTTATTTACAGCCTATGTGTTTTTTATTAATGAAAACGGCTTATCTTATGCCACAGGCATATCAGGTTGTTGTACCTAAGGTCAAAAATCATTTGTGATTCTTCCAAAACTGGGTATTTTGAATGTTGAAATTTCATTAAATAAAAATTTACTGATTCGGCGATGTTTTTAATAATTTCTAGGTATGTTTACTAACTCTTAGCTACTAAATTTCTTTCATAGATGTTTTTAGTTGTTACGTTATTAATTAAATAATAAATTAATTATACAAAGGAATGAGGCGATGAAGTAAAAACTCTCAAAAATAGTAGATTTTGGGCCACTTGATCGGTCTAAAAGTTATTTTTATAATAAAATAACTCTTATTTTGCTTTTGAAATAAGGCCCCGTGTTACCTGCGTGTCTGCGGGGGTGGTTGTTAAGGTCCTTGGGGTATAAATCCCATTTAAAATAAAATTTCCAATTTAAATCATTTGAATTTAAATGTCAAAAGTAGAAAATCCCATTTTTTTTTTAGGTATCTCATTATTATTTTAATAGTCAGCAAAGGAATGAGACTCAAAAGAAAGAGGATTTCAGTGTTATCTTTTACTTGGAAAAAACAAAGATTTGTTTATAGATTATTTTAATGTTGAAATTTCATTAAATAAAAGGTTAATGTTTCGGCGATTTTTTCAATCATTTCTAGGTAAGACAATAACCTATTTGAAGCATACTTACAAAATGATGTTGTTTAGCCACAAAAGAATGAGAAGGATGAATGAGCACACCACAATTTACTTTAGGTAATGCGGCTCTAAGCTTACTGATTGTTAATTGAAACAATAAAGATAATGGAAACACGTTAGGCGGGACCTGTCAGTGTTACCTGACTAGGAACAATAATGAATGAATTTAGCAAGTGTAAGACCCAGGCAGGAAATTCAAACTTTGACAAAGGAATGGGAATCGTATAACAAGCGCATTCCATTAGAGGAATTTCCCTTCCTTACCTTAGAAGGCTATTAAAACTGATAAAAATATCATCATGCGAAATCTAGCGTAGACGTGACATTATCCTGACACAGGCTGTTGAAAGTAAAAAAGTGCGATATGGGACAGGGCGGAGGAATGAGAATTGGGTGGTTTATGATGAATTAAAAAAATAATGTTCAGTGATTTTGAGATTAAAAAATTGATAAAGAAGTAGCCTATGATATATATTGCCATACAAAATGATCCAGCCAATAAATGTTGACTTGAGCTACACCAGGAAAGTTGGAAACAAAATGCCCATTTTCGGAATAATCACCCATGTACGAATCAGGAATTTTCAGAAAAACTTTATTCAAAAATTTGAATTAAAAAACAAAAAAACAATTTATTCCCATGGGTATAGTATATACCTAACCTGAGCATTTTACTGGGTGAAAATATATTTTTCAACGGCTGACAAAAATAAAAAATAAATTTTGTCCGTAGGCACACCAGTCTCTCCTACTTTACCCAAGTTGGAAATCAAATCCACTCTGCCTATGTTATAAGCCTATTTACATGTTTACATTTTTAATGCAGTTAATTTTCTACGATTACAAATTTTCTCTTCAAATCCAAATTTATACACATCCACCATGTATTCCCATTACCCCGTCTCATTCCTTCACATGTAGCTCATTACTGTGATTTTAACTCTATCTAATTCCTTTTTATTTATTGTTACATGTAATATTTAGTTCTGTCAGATCTAAGCCCTTAGTTTCCTGTATATTACTTTGACTTCTTATTTTACCTTATACTGCACTTTCTTTTTTTATTTGTACTGTAATTATATTTGTTATTGTACTTTTGATTCTCTTGTTATCTTGGTTGTGTGATTCTGAAGAGTGAACCGAAACGTCGACGTACATTAAACATTCCAACAATGTTTTGCTTAATTTTGTCCGCTCCATCGACCATCGTTTCGTTGATTACTAGGGTCCACTATTAAAAACATAATACTTGATAATAACATAATAGTCTCATAATTTTATATAAGTTTTTCAAACGTTACACTGCAACATAGTTATAAATATTTGACTTGATTGAAAAGAGTCTGTAAAGCTTTTATAATTCGTCCCTAATTTTAAAAATATTATACAATGAAAATGTAATTGGAGACGAAAATAGAAGATATCTAAAGCACAATAAAAAAAATTAAAAGTGCTGCAAGAGAACTTAATTGAGAGTGTATTAAAAAAGACTTTCCTATGACTTTAAATTCTTAACTTTATAAAATAACGATAGAATTGATGTTTATTAGTCTATTAGAGCATGAGTTCGCAAACCATGGTATGCGTGCCACAGTTGATACGCAAGGACGTTCCTTTTTGTTATGGTGTGTAAACAAAAGTCAAAGATAAAATTATGCTCTTAACACATTCCCTGAGGGATAATAATTCTTTAATTTAAAAAAAAAATTATTATTGAATGTATCAACTATAAGATGAATAAACACGATCTATAATTATAATTATTTTATTATAATTATTAACCTTAGTAAGGAGGAAAGTACTCTGTTCAAGAGGCGTTGTTCCAAGTCAAGTCGAGCTCCATCAAGCCTAACATTGATGCTGTAATTGTAAATAAATCAGTAACTGAAAAACAGTAAAGATTTGAACCATTGGATAGAGCTCTTGGAAAAGGATAGTGATTTTAATTTGGCAAAAAGGATAGAATGGTACAGGGAATCAAAAGCTTTAGAAAAGTCAAGGAGTATTAATACAGTTAATTTTTTTCGGTCCATAGCGGTATGTATGTCAGTGGTAATTTTGACTAGCGCGGATTGTGTGGAGAAACTGGGACGGAAGCCAGATTGGAGAGGATCAAGTAGTTTGGACTTTTCAAGGAAGTTTGATATTTGTGATTGGACTATTCTTTCTAGAGGTTTGGCACAAAAGTCAAAGATAAAATTATGCTCTTAACACATTCCCTGAGGGATAATAATTCTTTAATTTAAAAAAAAAATTATTATTGAATGTATCAACTATAAGATGAATAAACACGATCTATAATTATAATTATTTTATTATAATTATTAACCTCAGTAAGGAGGAAAGTACTCTGTTCAAGAGGCGTTGTTCCAAGTCAAGTCGAGCTCCATCAAGCCTAACATTGATGCTGTAATTGTAAATAAATCACTAACTGAAAAACAGTGATGCTTTTGTTCAAGGATCTTACATTTGATGGATATGCTTTTATTTGCAGAATTTTTGGTGTTATGTGAAATAGATATTTTTTTGATTTTTGAACTGAATCTTTAATACTAGACTAATGTTATAAAGTAATGGAACGCCGCGTTATCTGAAAACTGAAAAGTGGAAGTATTACGCAGTATCTAAAACGTTTGGGAATCTCTGTATTAGAGGACCTCTAACACAATATATATGTGTATATATATATATATATATATATATATATATATATATATATATAAATGTAAGAGATATATTAAAGGTGGTCTCGGAACACCGTTTGACACAGATTAGAGAGGTATCACATTTCTGTTTGTAAAGCAGTGAACAAGAGTGCAACAAGTTGATCAGCCATTTCTCTCTATTTCTCTTAGGGCACGTTTTGGTCTAATGTTATTTTCATTGTTACTTTGGGTATATATTAGCTATTATCACAAATATATAAGACTTTTATTTTTTTAATTATTATTATTATTTTTTATTTTTTTTATGAATCATAAACTAAATAATTTCTTTAACAAAGCATAGGCTTCTATAGAAGGAACTAAGACGGTGAAAATAATTATATAAGGGATATCGAAGAAATCTGTATAAGGTAGTTGTTTAACAAAAATAAAAATGACTAGCGCTAATTTTCGAAAACAATATTGATACCGTTGAGAATATCAAGCAGTGTCTAAAAAAAAAAAAAAAAAAAAAATGCAAGCAGGGAGATAAAAAATGCAATCTATGTTTGAGGGAAAATGTGTTTTTAGTGAAAACAGCCTTTTTCCAGGTCCAGATCGGGTAAAATGCAAGAATAAACGTGTAGTCATCCTCTATTTAGGTGCCCATTTTAAAATACTTAGAAGTCAAAATCAGACTTACTACATGGACGATGAGAAGTTTTCCCTCCCTTTTGCGAAATTTGTTTTAATGCATTTTTTATTGTTCATTTGTACTAGAAGTTGTTTAGAACGAAACTAGAAAAAGGTATACCCGCAGGCATCATAATATCACATCATAATATAATATCTCAACAGCAGCCTCATTCCAGATAATAAAACTCACTCGGTAGAAAACTTTAATTTTTCTTAGAATTCAGCTGAGCTGGTATCTTCCTCAATTTTTCTGTCGTGAATCAGACGGCAAAAGTGCAGAACTAAAATGATAAAAAGATGTACCATCACACCCTCTCTCTCTCTATATATATATATATATATATATATATATATATATATATATATATATATATATATAAATTATATATGTAAAAATTCAGCCTGCATAAGTTTGTGTTCCCAATACTCGAAAAGTAATCGGTCGATTTTGATGCGGTTTTCATCATCATTAACAGAATTTCTTCAAGGTATGCATTACATTTTTAAAAATGCTCCCTTTAAGTGTAGAAATAGGGAAAGCTACAAAAAATATAAGTAATTTTGTTATATAGGTAAATTTGTAAATGTTGCCTGACAACTTGATACACATGGAAGCAAGTTTTCTACAAAAAAATTATAACAAGAGTGAAACTATTGTGTGAAAGCGTCATTTTTTAATAAAATCCGAAAGTGTAAAAACGTAAAGCATTATTGTCGTTTTGACAAATTTATTATCATTTTGATCCTGTTGGTAGAAAACATCTAAATGAAATGAGACGAATTCTAAACAATTCAGTCGATTACCGACAAAAATTTTCACCCCTTTGGCCTTGGAATATTTACAGTCAAAAATATTTCTGGTATCCGGTTGTTTAGTTGAAAGCTCCCCTAAGAATTCTAATAATTGAAGCATAGAAATGCAAAAGAGTTTTAAGTGCCTTTAGAAAATATTTTCAAAATTCAATTTTAAATTTGAAAATATTAAAGGAATATGACTAAATTTAAAAGAAAGTCACATGTTTTGCTGATAACCTATGGTGGTGTAATTAAGAAAATCACATTTATAATAGTATTAGCTTTGGAAAAAAAGATATTTTTTTTTCTTCCTTTCCTTTTAATCCACATGGCCACGACAAAGCAAGTCAGAATTAAATTGAATGATGTGTTTCCTCGGTGAATCTATGTTCACTATAATACTTTCATTTACTTTCCCATTCATTTCATATAGGTAGCAATAAGTATGATGAAATCTTCAGTATATAATCAATGTGTTAAAAATAAAATAAAAATAAAATTTAAACTATAATATTTTCTCTTTTTTAAAAGATGTTTGTAAAAGTTTTGTGCAAACTGTACAGGATGATGATGAGGAATAATAAGAACAGTTCTGTCTTCTATTATTCACATTATCTGTTAAAAGTTAAACATAAAAAATAAAAAAAATTGAAATTTGGGAGGGAATTTAACTCGCAATTCTTTTCACGGGCTTACAGCTAGTCAAGCTATAAAAAACATATATGTGTGTCTGAATGTACATTCAGTAATTGAGGGGTTTACACCAATTAGCTTAATTTTTGCCCATTTTTCAGTTTGATCGACATTAAAAAAAAATCGCTCTTTCTAATGATACAAAAAATGAATATTTCTAGTCTTTAGATTCGGCATGTTCTGCTGGATCTTCACTTGACTTAAAAGTGCAAGGATATAAAATCATCCTGGAGCTATCTCCTTATTGGTCCGATAAGAGTTACAAAAAATAACTAAGAGTTATTATTAACTAAGAGACCTTATCAAAATAAGTAGTAAGTTTTGTCCTTACCATTTGAAGGGATGATATTAAACTTTGTTGACATTCTTGAATCACTTTTTTAGAAATACCCATAAATCATTATTGCAAGAAGTATACGTAAAGTCAAGTACCTGATTACTAATTACAATGTATTCTAGAACAAAGAATACATTGAACAAGTTATTCTTGAATGCAGTGAGAACGTTTCATTCCTGCTATCGCGGAAAGAGAATCTTTATATGCCGCCCATGGACAAAATTCCACGGGTGTAAGCCCATCCATCCTCTGCCCTAAAAAACCGCCCAATACAATGATGTAATGACTCTCGCCCAGAAATACGCTGTTACAGCCGAGATGTCCAAACTATTAAAATCTTATAGCAACAGAAACTTGAGTACGTCGATATGACGGATACCGAGCTGCTTGTTGACTATTTTTATTTAACTGCACTGTTCTTTTTTATTGTATCATTGTGTACTTAAAGTTTTGTATCAATAATTAAAAAGTTATTGAGGATTTAGTTCAGCCCATATTTGCTTGTTCCTTTAATTTTGATGTCATTTTGAGCGTTGGTGCAATGAGAAGGCAGTTCCAATCTTAAGCTTCCTCCTCCACTCTAATAAAAGAAGAGCGGGTTCCAGATAATTTTGTGTGATTTTTTAACCCTGATATATTTATTTAAACAAATAAACAAAAAAAATTAGCTCAAAAACTTAATTTGAAAAACTTTTTTTTTTAATTTACCACAATTTTGTAAAATGGAGCTGCATACTTATTGCTGCAGACTCTTCAGTTTCAAAAATACTATTCCCCATAAATATTTCTTGAAAAGTAAACCTGAAGGAAAAAATCCTCCCGTTATTGAGGCCAGTGTTTAAGTTGAGCTACCTCGGAGAGAACAAACTATTCAAAGCCGAGGAATAGAGTGGCTGAATAGTTAAGGCCCTAAGCCCGGCTGAGCTCCGCTTTAGCTGCAATGTGGTCCCCTCCCCCCGCTGCAATAAAGGTAGCCCCTCTTACTGGGCCCCAGCCCTGCCAAGGGACCTTATTAAAACCTTTGTGCAGTCCCTATTAACGTCTTGTCTAATTATCCAAATTAAAGGATATAATCCTCTCCAATCCTGTTATCTATTTACCTTCAGCTTAGTAAAAAGTATTCCATAATTACATCTTAGAGTATTATTGATAAATCTTCTTTGTTTAGTGACCCATCATTAGTAAAATCTAAAGGATACAAAATTAATTAATGACAAGAAACTAATTTTAATTAATTTACTAATAATGATTTTTTTATCCTGTTAGCAATAAGGATAACCTATTACCTATATTTTAAGGAGGTGAAATATAATGACACGAAGTTAATCAAAGATAAATTTTTTCATTTTAAAATTAATATATATATATATATATATATATATATATATATATATATATATATATATATATATATATATATTAATTTTAAAATGAAAAATTTTATCTTTGATTAACTTCGTGTCATTATATTACCTATATTTTAAGGAGGTGCAATATAATGACACGAAGTTAATCAAAGATAAAATTTTTCATTTTAAAATTAATATATATATATATATATATATATATATATATATATATATATATATATACACATTTCTAAGATCCATATTGTAACGTGATAACAAAATCATTATTAACAAATTAATTAAACTTAGTTTATTGTCATTAATTAATCTTGTATTCTTTAGATTTTGCTAATGTTGTTTCATTAAATGAAGAAGATACACACAAACACAACATTGTGAAAATGTTTGATCTCATTGAAAATAAAACTATTTTTTCCATGATACATTAGTTCGTTTTTCACAAATCTTTGAAATGTGTCAGTTATTTCTGAACTACTCTGTAGTAATGAGTAATTTAATGTAAAATAAGTTTTAGAAATGTGTATAATGCTATAGATTATAGGTTCATACGTTTGCATTGTTATAGGTTCCAACTCCTTCCTCAGATCTAATGTCACCTTTCCTACTTATACCCAATAATAAATGATTAATTCATAATGTCCAGCTCCTCTGTTAAAAATTTAGGTATTACTATTGACCAAACCCTGTCCTGGAAACTCCCTTTCGCTCTAATTTCACGTACGGCAAATAAGTATCCTTGTGTTATTCCACCATTCCTAAAATCTTCCACAACGAACCCGTTAGCTCCTAATATCTTTTCTTATTCCCCACTTTGACTATGACAGTGTGGTTTATGGTGGACATCGATTATATTCCAGAACAGATTGAAGCGAATCATGAATTGCTCTTTAAAATTTGTTTTCGGTTTCAAGAACTCAAGAAAGTCTTACGTGTAACACTTTTACGGTGAGTTAAAGTGGCTCTTCCCCTTCACCCATCGATAATATTTTCTCGGATCCTTCCGAGCCATCAACTCCCTTTCAAGCCATCAACTCCCAGCAACCTTCCTACATCTAGAGCCTCCTACAATTCAAATCCTCAGACCACTCACAGGAAACAAGATCACGCCTTTCTGATCTCCATCCCTCATCCTATAAAATATTCGAACTTTGCTTTCTAGTCCGCTCCACTATCCTCTGAAATTCCCTCCTTTCTAATATCCGCCATGCTTCTTCCCTATCCTCATTCAAATTCCACCTTTTCCAGCACCTCACTTCCAAAATTTCACTTCCCAAACAGAGGCTGTCTGATCAAGAAATATGAATTTGAAGTTAAAATTTCGATTAGATGTAAATAATTGTTCTTAATGTTCAAGTGTCGTCAATCTTGTGAAGCAAATCATTATTTTTAACATTTTTATTTCCTCTCTTTTTTCTTTCTTTCTTTTTTTTATATGAAGAATTATTTTTTGTTTATTATTTACTTCTATTGATATTAATGTAGAAACTTATTTATTTTTACTTTTGCAGTCTTTTGGTCAGATATGTTTTTCTTTTTATTTGTTCATTTTTGTAATTCTCAAGAGAGCTAGTTTCAGAATAAAGTTTTTTTTCTATCTATTTACCTATGTGAATTTAAATATTGTCTCGGTTTTTTTTTATTCGTGTCCAAAGGATTAGTTAGTACCTATGCCATATCTTGTAGTAGCCCAAAGTATTTGGGCAGCATTGCTGAATAAATAAATTAGTTCTCTCTATTATTTTTGGCTTGTTATTATCAATAATGAAACTTTGTTATTTTTTTTTAATCGTTTTCATTCAGAAACTGTAAGGCATTATCATTTAAGTCGTTTGAATTCAAGTAGTCGTACTTTCTTAATGTGTTCCATTCAAGCCGCATTATTCTCTTTTTTGTTACATTTCTTTTCCATTCTCAAAAATTAAATGAAACTTATTAATATATTGAATAAACCTACCACCGATGTGGAAACATAGTTTTTAGAAAGAAAATTTGATAGTTCGAAGTTGCGTTTTGAAGGAATTAATACATAACATAGCATTGAAGGAAATAAGACTGCAATTTCTTTACCTCTAAATGATAATAAGGAGATAAAACCACAATAAACAAAGAAGAATTCTTTCTCAATAAATTGTGATCTGTAGAACCTTTTCGCATGTCATATTACAATAGTCTTTCTCGGATCTACGTAATTATTAGTTAATGGATTAAAGCAATTAAATACTACGAAGTGACAAGTTGTTAAAGAGAGTTTGAAAGGCATGAATTAAACCGAAGCTGATATTTATCCCCACCACCCCTCTTGATTTTGATGTCTTCTATATTTTTCTGATATGAGATAAAAAGCTTTATAATTTTAATGAAATCCTTTTTTAGGAATATGCATTGTATAAGGTGATATACAAATTGGGAAGAGTAGAAAGATAAGCCATACTATGTATATAGAATAGAACTAGATCTCCCTGCAACTTCAGAAGACTGCCTTCAGGAACTTCAGAAGTAGAGAAGTTCCTCCTCAGTCTTATCAGAACAAGATTACAATACAATTAAGTCTGTATAATTAAATATACAACTAAGTCTAAATTAAAACAGTAGGATGAAGATAGGAGAAAAATAAATTATTCTAATATGATACCTTGATAGAAAAAAAAATATATTAATAACATGTAAAAATTAAATTATAGTAAGAAAAAAATACAAACAAAATCATTCCGTAGCGGTTTACTGGAGAGCGATAACTTTGAAACTGTTCCAGATTCGTTAATTAAATTCAACCGGGGTCCATCCATAATATTGAGGGTTGTCCGCCCACAGTGGTATCCTCCCCCCATCTTCCCAGTTAATTCAGTTTGTAGACTTTGCTTTCGCCTTGGATTAAGATTACAGTCTGCCCACTCTGTCCCGTACAATCTTTGATTTTGAAATGTTGCATCGAAACATCTTTTAATCGGAGTGGATATAACGGAAATCGAATGCCGATAATACAGTGCTTTATATGTAATTATGTCATTTCTTAAAAACAGGATTATCGAAATCATAAAAAAAAGTATAGATTATGTTCATAAGCACAATCCTCAAAAGCATTTGCGCACGCGAAGCGAAACTCGGAACTGGTAAAAAGTGTAATAACTTTAAAATAAGTAATTTCAGCTCAAAAATTCCGACACCATCGAGAAGAAAAATTAAAAACCTTCAAGATATGATGTCCCAGACTTACAAAAATATATCAAAAACTAAGAGAAGTAAAAGTGGCAAGAGAAACTCTTTAAAATCATAACTTAAGTAAACAAATTAAATCGATTATATCCTACAATTACAGTCTCAAAATCTTCCAGAAATTGAACAAGAGCAAGAAATTGAACATTTTTTCTATTCTTTTATCATTTATAACGAACTCTAATTTAATTTTTTTGCCTGAAACATCATTTCTTGAAGGTTTTTAAATGTCGTCGGGATTTTAAATCTGAGATAATTTCTTTCATTTTTGTTAGACTATTTACGAATTCGGATTTTCGCTTGGGATGCGCAAGAGCATGTGAATGGATGTGTATTTTTGACATCATACCATACTTAATGAACGATTTTTGCGTAGTTCATTTTTTTTTTTCAATTATTCAAATGCATTTTAATAGAAAATAGATTTTTAAAAAATCAAATTGAGACGAATCAGAGGTGGAAATTACAATTTCAAATTTTTAAATCTGTATATTCTTTATATCCTTCCTTAGTTCAAGTTGCATTTGTGGGAAAAAATGCAAGCCTTTATTATACAGCATATACTGCAGGTTTATATACCACGCCCCACAAAATTTAGACAGATCTTTCCCTTCCAAATACTCGTCCCTGTGGGATTCCATTAATTCTTTCATCCATCGCGTGAATACCCTTCCAACCTTCAGATCCCGCCAATTCAATCAATTCCTGACCATCCAGTTCCAAAATAATTGTTGATATAGGTTCTTTTTTTCAATAAAAATGTATAAATATGCATTAATACATTATTTGTACTATTTTTAATTTGTATAAGTTCAAAAAATTTATAAGATCCAAATATTTTTAATTATATAAACAATAAGTTCTAATTCTAAAATTAATAATCTATTAATGATACCTCCAAGAGATATGACATAAACAGAGTGAATTTGACGTTGGCGAGAAGGGTGAGGGGGAGAGAGGAGGGCTGCGGCCATGTTGGCTAGTAACTGGTATATCAGATGGGATTATAATTAATCTGCTATCCTGAAACTGGTACTGTGCTCCGGTGATTAATAACAGCTAGCCTATCAACAGGTATGTAGCCCTGCAGCCCCCACCTCCCCTCCGATAAAAACCAGGCTAGCAACAAGTCTCACCACCCTTTCAACGACCCATTTCCTACTTGACTACGATTTAAAAAAAAAATCTCTGCCTGCCTTGAATATCGATGCGAAACAAAAAGAGCCTTAGATGGCTGCATTAAATTCCAAAAAAAAAATCACTACATTCTAGGACAATGAGACAAAAAAAATCATATATATACATATTTAAAAAAATATGTATATCAGGGTTTCCACTACCTCTTCATGTAAATACACACTCTTCGAGCTGAAATTACTATTTTTGATTTTTAGTGTAATAATTCATATATGCCTTATAAATTTTTATGTTTACGGTATTTGCAATTACGAGCGTCACCACTTCAACACACAGACAATGTGTAAAAAAATAAACAAAAAGAGAAAATAAATATTAGCTGATAACTGCCTATCTAATGAACAATTATTTTCATTTTGTGAATGGTTACGAAAGGCGTATTCATATACGTCATCGTTTCTAGTAATGCCGTTATAAGTCATTTAAAAATTTTGCACTTTTTGTTTGTCAGCTTGGCTATGTTCCAAGAAAACTAAGAATATATATAAATTTATATAAACTTATCCCTTCGGGGCCAATTCGGCAGTGTCCTTCCCACCGACTCACTCGATTTACGAACAGTGACAAATTAGTTTGTCAAAGCCATAAACCAAACTTCCGGTAGGCTATTTGGATTCCTGGAAGACCACAACGCGATTCACGATATAGGTATATAGGGTAGGGTCATTTCTACGCCAGTTGCCAGGTCATGCGACATACCAGAGTGAAGGGGTGATTAAATGCCTGAGGAATCCCTAGACCGGGATTCGAACTCAGACTTTGGGTTTGCAAGTGGACTTGCAAGCATAATTTGTAAGTGGACTGTTTTGCAAGCCCGTTGTTGATACGCTCGGTCACCCAGACCTCTGTATATATCAGGGTTGCCGTTTGGCGAGTAATTCCTCGAAAAGAGGGTAATATGAAACTCGGTGGGTAATAATTTAAAAGGATAAATTTAGGGTAATTTTAAAATCGATTAATTAATTTATCAGAACGGACTCAAAATATTATTATTATGTTGTTGTTTTTTAGCAATAATTAGGTTTTCTTAAAATTAAAATAGGGCTTGCAAAACAGTCCACTTACAAATTATGCTTACAAACCCAAAGTCTGAGTTCGAATCCCGGTCTAGGGATTCCTCAGGCATTTAATCACCCCTTCACTCTGGTATGTCACATGACCTGGCAACTGGCGTAGAAATCACCCTACTCTGTATACCTATATCGTGAATCGCGTTGTGGTCTTCCAGGAAGCCAAATAGCCAACCGGAAGTTTGGTTCATGGTTTTGACAAACTAATTTGTCACTGTCCGTAAATCGAGTGAGTCGGTGGGAAGGACACTGCCGAATTGGTCCCAAAGGGATTGGTCATAGAACTATCACTAGTCTTTCTTTGCACCATGGAAATCATGGTTTGTCGCAACGCGAAGTTGGGCTATCTGTATCCCGTAAGCAATATTGTTATTGTTAGAAATACTGTTCTTTAGAAGACCATATTGCGCGGTCAAAGATCTGTATATATATATATATATATATATATATGCATATATATATATATGCATATATATATATATATATATATATATATATATATATATATATATATATACATATGCATTTATAATGCCGACCTTTAGTATTATGTTAGAGGTGGTTGTTCAGTGCCTACCAGGCTCAAAAGATTAATCCTGAGTAGGTACCTATCTAAAACTTATGTTAACCTTATGGTTTCATAAAGAAAAAATATACATTAGAGACAATTATTTTTTTAGCCATGCTCATGGTTATTCCCTTTCATTCATTATAGATAATTTCCATAAATCTATATTTTATAATAATATTATTATTATAATTCCTGTCGTATTTGTTTCAGATATAAATTGTAACCAAGAAGGACTACATAGTCTTTCTAGTCTTCGTAAATGAAAAAAAAAATAATATTTTTTTAGTTTAATTCACCTTTATTGATCTTAAAATAGGAAATTATCTTGATAATGACACCATATTCAACCAAAGTACGATGAAACTTATATTTCAATTTTGAGTTTTTTTTCTTCACTCCAGTTCAGTAGATCATAACAATCATAATAATATTAAAAAAGTGAGTAATTATGATCTGTTCAGATCCTCAGAAAAAAGTTATATAAAATAATGTTATAGCTTTTGACAACAGAAATATTACTGAAAAATATTATGTAATAAGCTTCATATACTAGTAAAACAAAATGGATTTATATATTATGTTATGTATTTTTTTGTATAGTTGATTGTATTTTTTTCAGGAATACGTTCAGGAATGTTAGCATATTATAATATGCTAATGTTTAGTGAATTTTTCCCCATCCTCAGAACGTATTCCTGAAAAACATACAATCAACTATACAAAAAAATACATAAAATAATATATAAATCCATTTTGTTTTACTATATTATAATATGCTAACGTTTAGTGAATTTTTCCCCATCCTCAGAACGTATTCCTGAAAAACATACAATCAACTATTATTTTTTATATGATTTATAAAAAATAATGGCTCACTTAATTTTTTTTTTTGCCTATTTAAACAATTAATCGTATATTACATTTATGAATAAATATTTCTCATACTATTCTATAATGTGTAATGTTGTAAGCGAAGGCACTTTTCCGCCTTTGAACCTTCTGATTCGGATCCAGATCTCAATACTACTATGCAAGAGGGCTCTTCTCATAGAAGATTTAGTCCATGATCCTACTTCTCGGCCCCACTTTCAGATACAAACACCGTTGGGACGCCATGGGTTGAAACTGTTCTGAAGTTCCCTCAACTACGTTCTACATAATATAAAACCCAGAGGAATAAAAATCAATAAGAATGAAACTAATAATAAATAAATCCAATAAAACGTTTTTATATTCACTCATTCAGAAGAAATAACTGCAGTTCCTTCATTTTGGGAATGCTCCTTTGGATTCAAAGATCCATAAATACCAAAGAAGAAGATCTAAAAGCATCATCAATTTTCATTTTTTTTTTTTACTTTCACTTCCCAATATATGAAATATATAGTAAAATAAAGTATTGCGATCGAGAAAAATATCGAATCCGAATTTTATACGGAAATACGTATTTTAAGGTCCTTTGACTCCAAATAGTCAACTGAAATTACGCGTATAATGTAGGTATAACCCTGTGATGTTACAGCAACTCTTTCGCCTAAATCGACATCCTGGAATTGCAACTTTGTATGGTTGATTTCACAATTTTTTACAATTTTCCCAAAAACGGCTCTAACGATTTTGATAAAATTTCTTATATGTACAATTAATGGTCTTTAATACCAGCTAGGTCTTATCATCGTTGGAACAGTCTGACAGAGCGTAAATGTTAAATTATCAAAATGGCTTCTTCTAAAGTATCTTTAATTTTGTTTATTTGAAATAATTACCCATCTCCCATCGTTAGAAGTAATCGATGGATAAATATAAGCTATGAAAGAATTTGATAACTAACTCAAGGAGAAAAAAAAGGGAGACATATTTTCTTAAATATTTTATATACCATCGGAAGCTAAAGATTTTAGAAAAATTAATAATTTGCATATAAAATAGTACAAGGTAATGGAGAATGACGAAAACACATAAAATTAAGTGATTGTTGTATTTATTAATTTTTACTTTATATTATTTAATGAAAACTAAACGGAGCTTCCTTGGAAACTACATGAAAACTTATAAAATTTATTTGAAGTAGGGTAGCAAGTGTAAGTTGTGTGATGCGCGCACCACACCAGATTTTTTTCCCTAAGTATCCTAAAAAAAAACTAACAACCGGATATTTTATAAGTATGCCTTTTTTGGAGGGGAGAGGGGGTGTTAAAGTTCTTATTAACTCAAATTAAGTGTGCCTATTCTTACTGTGATAAACTCGATAAAGGCAATAAAATCGATGTCTGTATTTTCATCTTTTATGAAAAAAAATTTCTCAATGGAAGTTACACTAAAATTATTTTTTATACAATAGCAGTAATTTTGATTGATAAATTAAAGAGTAAGTTATTGAATCAGAAGATATTTTATTACTATAATGACTAAAATTTCCGGGTGTCACTCAAGAATTCAGATATTATATAAAAGTAATTCCTAGGAGAACGGACTGAGTCCGTGAGATCTCCAATATCCCCTCGATAAATCACAATACACATCTCTCTACTTCACTGAGCTTAGCTTTGTAAGTCCCGTTTTTGTAAGTTTTTTTTTATATAAAAAATATGTATGTGTATATTGAGTCAATAATATATAAACTAACAATTATATAAAATATTTCGTATAATGTCAAATATACTGTATTATCTTTATATAGTTATGTTTAATTTAAATATTATTAATATATTACCGTCATAAATTACTCATTCTTTGGTAGATGTTAACTAGTCAGTTCTCGCACTACATTCGATTGTTAAAAATTAAATTCCAACATAGAAACGAGGAAAAAAATAAATTAAATTTTCAATTAATTAAACAAACATCAATAAAATATTATAATTAGCCAATATACAGTATAAACACAAAGGAGAATCTATCTTATCAAATGTTATAATTTAACAATTGGGGAAAAAAAAATCTCATTTGAACTCCACATGGCTTCTCTATACGCCAATTAAACTATGAATCGGTGGCTCAAAAAGTTATCCTGAATCACTATTTGATTACAAGATTCCGAAGATAGCAGTAACTCGAAAACGACACGAAATCGCGAGTCGATTATTTGCCGTTTTCTAATTAAATCCCCTCCCCCGAAAAAAAATTCTACGTACGCCCTATGTCAAAATGGATAGTTCCATTGAAATCGGAAAACCGAAAATTTTCGTAATTACAATATGCTTCGTTTACTGCGTACAAGGAAGTAAAAATACCATGTTTACCAACACCTTAACCAAATTTACATTAGAATCTTGCTTATCTGGATCTTCTATATCCGATATCCGGATCATCCGAAAGGTTTTTTCCTTAAGGTTCACAATAGACTATTACAAAATTATACTGCATAATGTTAACAAAATTCATAATTTTAATTACTTTATTTAAGATACATTTATGAAATATATATATATATATATATTTCATCTTACATCCAATAACATATTTTTTTTAAATATGCATAATTCATATAAAATAAAAATTATTAAAAGTGAGGCCTATGTATTTGTATGAAAACCGATCCCTAAAAGGCTAATTAAAGTTCTTATGGAAATAGGGTTTGAATTTTTTCTTAGGTCATCCGCTACTTTTACTACGAGTATCGATTCACATACGCCGCTGCGTACACAGATTTTTTTTTTTTTGGGGGGGGGGGGAAGGGCAGGTGAAGAGTCTAAATTTGTTTCGTACATTTCGGAAGGAGGGGGAAGAATATATCCCCCGATCCCTTCCCCTGCATACGCCACTGCTAGTACATATTTAAACAGCATTCAGTTCATTATTGTCTCTTGTAGTATTTATTCCTAAGTTTTTCTCCACTTTTTTAAATTTTATTTTAATTCAACAAAATGCGTTGGTGGTTTTGCGTGATACAAAAAATGAAAAGTAACGAGATGTCTGGTAAAAGGAAGGAAGTAGTACTCTCTATCAAGCAAACATTTTTTTTTTTGCACATTGCTTTAATAAATATCTTTAATATTAAGAGTTTTAGTTTAAAGATCATTCCATCTCTTATCCGAAATTTTGTATTATCCAGATGGTCCAGGCTATGTTATTCCGGATAAACAGATTTCTACTCTAATAGAAAAGCTTTGATAATTCGGGAATCAAATAATAGTAAACTAAAATAACATTCTAATTAGAATATTTTAATTATTTTAAACATTTTAATTCAATAATAATAATATCATAATATAAATGAATGCCTCGGTAATGCAGTAGTCACAAAAATGTCGTTTTCAGTTTTATTTGAACATTAACTGGACTTCGTAAAAATAATATGGGTCGCTTGAAAAATATAACATTCCGAGAATATACCCGCATATTTCACATAAAAGGTCGTATTTTTTTTTCATTTTGTTTGAATTTCAAACAAATGTAGTGCGCATGCCAAGCCCACTACTGACGATAAACCTAGTAAAGGGATTATTTAACCCAGTTACACAAAAGAAGAATTTTCTTGTAACTTATAATAAGTTATTATATTTTTAGGACTTGTAACTTATTTTATTCCTTTTCTGATACAAAAAATTTTCAAATTCTTAGCGTACGCTTTTATTGGAAAGAAAAGAGAAAATGGAAAATTTTAATTTTATAATTGGTCAGTAGATTGCTAGTGTAAACTAATATTCAAATTAATTTATCATACGTATAAATTCTTCTGAACGGTGGATATCATATGTTACTGATGAACTTTTATTTTTAGTCAAGTGTTCGTTTGGTTTATGTTACAATCAAACTGAATGCCGATAAACTCATCGAGCATGTAAGGGATTTCCCTCTTTTTTTATAATTTAGAAGAGAAAGATTATTGTGACAGTAAAAAGAAGAAGCTTGCTAATGTTGTCCAAAATTCTTCTTTTCTGTTTCTTTTACCCAAGGATGATATATGAAACAACGGCGACAATTGAACTGTCCATCTTCGTCTAACAAAATGGCATTTAGTCGTGCAGAACTGAGAGAATGTGTTGAAGTCTATTCTGTGATAAAAATGAAACATTTGTAATGTCTGGAACTTGTCGTTTAGCATAATATACGTAAGGTAATACTAAAGATAAGTGCGTTTTCGGGGTAAGTGCGAAATTCTCTCGTTAATTCCAAACCCTGAAATGGTAAGAGCTGGCCTTTTAGGAGTATGAATTCTAAACAATGATGTATCACAAATAAGCCAGGAAAGTTCATGGTAAAGTATAACGACTTGTAAAGATATCATTTTCAACCTGTTGATTATGTTGGGTCTTTCAACTTCAGCTGTACATCTATATCAATGTTTATCCACCGCTAGGCCTGTTTGTTTTTTCTAATTATCGTGGTGAGTAAGGATGTTGAAAAAATATCGATATGTCGATATTTAAAAAATCGATATTTTTTTTCTGATGTATCGTAATATCTATATTAAAATTTGGTTACCGAAAATCGATAATTTTCCAACAAAAAAGGACTAAAAAAAAAAATCTACAAGTACGGGGGAATTCGATAAACAAAAAAACATAAAAACCTGTGATGTGGTAGGTATCTTTGTGATACTATTTATAATGGTTGTGTTCTAGGGATGGGATGTCGAATGCAAAATATTGTTAACTGATATTGATATGGCTTAACAATATCTATATCTTTATAATAATGGCATAAAAATATCGCTATTAACAAAAATCGTTAATATTTTTATAAAAAATAAAGTCTAAACGAATAGGAGAAAGATTAGGAGATAGCATGTTTCTTGATATTTAAATCGTGCTGAAAATGGACATAATAAAAACAATGTCTTCATTATACAGTCGCAGAAATATCGATATTTCAAAATATTTTTTTAATAAAATTTAAAAAAAAAATCTAACCGAATCAAAAGGAGATAGAGAAGTAACCTGCTTCTTATCACTAAAGTCCCACTGTAAATGAACATTAAAAAAAAATATCATAATGATATCGGCAGTATAATATCGATACTATAACAATAATATATTAATGATATCGGCAGAGAAATAATAATGATTCAAAATATCGTTAATTCGTTTATCGAACTAAAAAAAAAAAACTAAAGGAATCGGAAAGAGGTAGAAAATAACCTGTTTCTTAATATTTAAAGTCTGCTGTAAATGAACATGAAATATCGATTTTTAATTATTTATTTTAATATAATATATATTATTATTTTAATTATATCGAAACCGAAATATCGATTTTTTTATGTCCCTTTAAAAGATTAAAAATTTCGAGGCCCAATATATCGAAATATCGATATTTTTTCATGTCGAAGTAATGTTCAAAATATATATTTAAATAGTAGGGCTGAGTGCAAATCTCTGTTTGGGACAAGTGTGTGTGGTGTACTCTTTCCCTTACTATCATGCTTTTGCCGGAGCAACAACGAACTAACGTCATTACTGAAATTAAAGAGTTTTTTAATACATTCATTCAATTGTTTTACACATCCCACTTTCATGTCACTGAAGATTGTAAAATGTAAATATGAGACGATTTTTAACTATTTTTTTGATTGCATCAGTATAATAATCCTCCGGAAACAAACTATGAATAACGAGTCTTCCAGATAACTCGTACACATTTACTCCTTAACAAAAAGACAAGTGTGTGTGCTAGGTACTTCTAAATTGAATTATCAATCTCAAAACAATGGACGAGATTGAAACGTGTTCTTGAATATAACATTTAAACATTATATTATAGACTACACTATAATATAATGTTTAAATGGAGCACTTTTATACAAAACAGGTAAAATATACAGTCGAACTTTGTAGAATCTAGTGCGTACTTACCCCACAATACCTTATTCTGTTTTATTGTCTGACATGCGCAATATCGTGTCGTATCATGTAAAACCAGCTTTAGCCGAACACTTTTGGTCGTTTTAATCGAATCGAAAGTCGGTACCAATGAGTCCGCTTAAAAAGTTCAAAATTGAAATAACGATAGTCTTAAAGCTACCCCAGTTTATGATATTTAATTGAACCAACTAAATGAGTTTTATCACTTAACTTTGATCTATAAGCACCCTTCCAATTAATGCATTTTTTATGATCTTCTGATCATTATACCATCTAAAATAGTTTTATGAGAATTAGTAGCCCCGAGAACTCAGCTGTTCCCACAGAAGCTAAAAGGCCTGTCGAAGTAAAACTTTCCTAACGAAGAGCCCTCTTCCCCCCTCCCCTTCGCCCCCACGAAATGGAGGCAATATTAACTTACATTAACGACCTGCTCGGCCATGTCGCCCGCTATATAGCTACTTTAGCTAAATACTCCTTTAGTACAGCAATTAACACAAAGAAATGCTTCGTTGAAAGCCCCTGCGCTTTGTTGGTAATTTAAGTATTTCCACTTTAGCTTTCAGCTTTCGTCCCTGCACCATTGTGTAAAGTAATAAATAGTTATGCTCCGCTTAGCAGATCGATTTAGGAATATTCAACGTAAGGAATAAATAATTTATAAGAAACTCTTTATCATGCATTATTTAAGTGCCCTATATATACTAATTTGAGGTTAAGATTTTACCAAGGAAAGGAAAATTTGAATGGGCTTGGAATATTTAAACCACAAACCATAGACGCTATGAGAAAATTGTATTTATTCATTGTTGGGATTTCAAATTATAGGGAGTTGGTTGGGTAGATCAGATTAATCAATATCCTTGTCTCACTATAAATGACCATATAATAATATATGGTTTTATATTTATTGAATTAATAGTACATATTTTTTAGAAGTAAAATATTTAGCCAAATTTGTAACAATAAAGTTTTTAATTTAATTATTAATGCTATTATGTCAGTTGGTTACACAAAAAAGAGAATATATACATTAATAATTAGTTTTCATAGCTGTTGCTAATAATAGTTTTTTAGCTAATAATGATTTTCCACTTTGATTGATTACTGACAATGATTACTTATATTATTTTAATAAGGCGACTTTTGGCCATGTATTTGCTATTTATGTCTTGACTTCTGTATTTGTATTTTTAAACAATTTTAAAACATAATATAGTATAAACGGTTTTATTTGTTTATTTTTTGTCGAAGTTTATGTATGCATGCTCTTTATTGCTATAGATTTTAATTGTTATTTCCAGTCAGTTATATGTTATTCAGTGTAGCGTAGAATTAATATTTGAATTTAAAAAATAAAAAGAAAAGAAGTGTAATGATAATTATGATGAATAATTTGAGATAAAATATATAAAAAATAATTTTGAGATAGAATATATTTGTATAGAATTTTTCCCTGGAAACAAATATAAATAAATAATTTATTCGAATGATGAATATTTCTGAATTGACTATTATTGTCAACCTGAAGCATGAAAGGACACATTTTAAACAGACATTTTTTTTTTTTTATCAGATTGAATTTGTGTTAAGATCTAAGTTGTGTGTTACTTCTGTGACACGGAGAATTACTCTAATTGCGCCACGTCATTCATGAGTTATATTACGTTCTGAAAAACAAGGTCAAGTTCTTATAAGAATATTGATTTCGGATTCAAGGAAACATTACATTATACCAACACATTCAATACGTGTTCAATAACTATAAACACACACTAAGTTCCTTCTTCGAGATCGGAATTAGAACTGCAATTTTCAACGAAACTCAGCGAGGGATGGAGAAAATGAGGATTCCACTTAAAAGATCAAATCGACCTTATTTGACTCGAGCGATAGCGCTTTTCATTTTAACTTTAGCCATTTTCCAGGATCGTCAAGATTCCCTCCATTCCTCTCTTTAGCATTCAGCAGTCGGATTATTTAGAAAAGTCTGAATCTTCGATAATCAAAACTTTTTGGATCTCCTGGACAGTTTTAAACGAGAAAATATTTGTTTTATTTATCAGGAAATCGACATCCCAGTTATTAATATTTTATCGCACATTTTATTTTTATTCATGTACAAAATATGCACAAAATGATTCTTATAGGAATTTAAAATATAATAAATAATATACTTTATATTTTTTTTATAAATACTTTTATAATCTTTATTATTGTCGACTTATTTTTATTTGAGGGATTTCACTTTCTCGACATTTGCCGAAAACAGCACCGATCCAGAACTAGATCAAGGTTGATGATAGAAAATTTTAATTTGCTATATTCATCCATTTGCTCACGACGCTCGCAGTTCCGAAGAACACTGCTTTCTGCACCTGTTCCAAAATATTAAAGGAAAGGGCCAAGTCCTTAATGGTTTTCACAGTCATCTCCGAGATAAAGCCATTTGTCTAGATGAAAAATGGCAAGACCTTCGCTTTGTCAAGCGTATATAGCTGCTTTAGTTCCTCTCCCTGATATTTCTGATATTCTGATATTTTTAAACTTTTTCTGCAACCACCATGTCAGGATTATCATCTGACGGCGCTCCTATTTGGATAATCTTTGCATATTTTTCTCCCTTAAAGATAAGCGAAATATCGGGTTTCTTGTGAGGAATGGTATGGTCAGTTATGATGGTCTGGTCCCAATACAGCTTGACGTGCCGTCTATCACACTGGCTGTGGGCATATGAGCACGTTTCGTCCAGGATTTTAAATTTCTTGATCAATTCTTGGTGAACAATTTTCGCTATATTGCAATGTCTCGTTAGATATTCTTTCTCAGCGAGCACTTGACAGCCTGATGTAATATGCTGAAATGATTCTTTTGCCGTTCAGCACAGTCGAGCGGATAGAATAGATAGGCCGGCAAACAGTATACTCCGGTGTCACTCAGGACAGGGATCTGATACTATACCGCCATAGCCAGAAGAAGATCAAGCTGGTGAAGACGAAGAAGTCTTACAGACTAAACCACCTGTTGATGTCACCAGAGAAATCACTCCGCCTCAAATTATTAATTTATACCAGCGTATTGAGGCCGTTCCTTCTTCAAGGAGCGTCGATGTCAGCAAATATATCGACAACAACAGCAACAACTCCAGCAGTTTCATGACAGTGTGCTGCGACGAATTGTGAGACACAACTTACAGAGGGCACTGACTTACTCCATACGACCCCCGAACTACTGACAGTAACTGACTTTATTGAACGGAGGTATATCAGATTTTTTGATCGCCTCCAACATACGATGAGGCCACTATTCACGACTCTGAACCCAGCAAGACGGCCATATAGGTGGCAAAACATATGAACAGCCTTAGACTATACAGAGGACAACAAACTAACTGGACTGACAACTGACTAGTGAGCCCCATCGCTAGAACCGTTTCAACAAGTAAAAACCTACGATTCAGAGATATTCCTTTCCTCTTAAAATGCACCATATGCAGCAAAAGAGATCCGAACCACTTTATTAACCCCTGAACATCCTATTTCTTTTTAGTTGAATGATTCGGACAATGTCAGCTTCATTAAAAAGTTTACCCAGTTCCCTATTCTTTCTGTTTCTCCAGGACTCTCCATCCTCTGGGACCGAAAATTCTGAACATAAACTTTTCCTCGATGACAAGGAGATCCTTTTCGTCGTTTCTTGATAGGATCCAGGTCTGTGATATAAATTTATAAACTAGCATTAATAGCAATTGAAGGGTTGAATGTATGGCTCCATTTTTTTTTTCGAATTTTCTAAGAACTAAAAAAAACTGTATACAAAGATCATGAATAATATTATAAATAATTTTTTCTGTTAATACATTAACGATTTATAATTTATTTATTTGTGAAAATGATGATTATCAACTGACTAGTGAGCCCCATCGCTAGAACCGTTTCACCACGTAAATACATACGAATCACAAATATCCCTTTCCTCAGACGCCTCTTAAAATGCACCATATGCAGCAAAAGAGATCCAAACCACTTTATCAAGCCCTGAACATCCCATGGGGCTTTGAAATAAAAAATATTGGGGTACCCAAAATCAAAAGTGTTTGCGGCCGATCCGCTCAGAACTATCCAAGTCCTCAAACAACGCATTTTGGACGGGAATGAAGCAATATCCACCAATATGTTGCCAAATTAATTCTTTGACAAATAAATTAATTTTGAGATCATTCCGTTTCATATTTAGATGACTTTGTATTGCGGAAATGATATAATTTGATGTTCATAACACATAGTCATAATCATAATTACGATCACACCCAAAATTGTAATAAAAAAAAAGAAGGGCGTTATTGCTTGATTAACCGATCTTAATCGTATTCAGGACCACGATGATGGCCGTGATTTCGTTTACAATCGTGTAATTAAGTAATCACGCTCTTTTCTTTGTTGTAATAGTAATCATGATTATGACCATTTTGGAGATTACCTAACAATTCAATTAATTTTGATTAATTATCTTTAATTAGCTCAACCTGCCCAGGTCAGTTTTTTTAGTTAAATGATTCGGACAATGTCAGCTTCATTAAAAAGTTCACCCAGTTCCCTATTCTTTCTGTTTCTTCAGGAATCTCCATCCTCCGGGACCGAAAATTCTGAACATATTCTTTTCCTCGATGACAAGGAGATCCTTTTCGTCGTTCCTTGATATAAATGTCTGTGATATAAATGTTATAAACTAGCATTAATAGCAATTGAAGGGTTGAACGCATGGCTCCATTTTTTTTTTTTTTTTTTTTTTTTTGAATTTTCTAAGAACTAAAAAAACTGTATACAAAGATCATGAATAATATTATAAATATTTTTTTCTGTTAATACATTAACGACTTATAATTTATTTATTTGTGAAAATGATGATTATGGCCTCCTTGATAAATTCATTCTGTGTTATATCAGAATTATCATTTTTCTTGTCCTCTATAGCGATTAATTAATTTTATAGCAATCTCTTTCTTGCATAGAAAACGTTCAATGATTTCTGTTTACCACTTACCAGAAAAAGCTCGTCCATCCACCTCATCACTACGCCGTAGGAAACCATACATTCCAAGCAGTCTCGAGCTTAACCTACCTCGGTTCAATAATAAATGATACCCATAGCGAAGATGAGGAGATATCGACTAGAATAATGGCTATCAATAGAGCTTATTATTCTCTAGCGAGCCTTATGAAAAGTAGATTGTTAAGTCGTGCAACCAAGTTTAGACTATACAAAGACTCTTATTCGACCGGTTGCTACACATGCGTGTGAGACATTGACGCTCACAAAGGCATCTGCTGAACAAATAGATCGTTTCGAAAGGAAAATCCTTAGACGAATAGTAGGGCCTAGCTCCACGGCTAAGAACAAACAAGGAAATATACTCAATGTACGGCGACCTATCTATCACCCAGTTCGCACGAGTTCAACGTATGAAATGGTTGGGGCATGCCATGAGAATGGATGAAGCGAGAACTGCAAACAGGCTTTATCATGGGAAGCCAGAAGGTGTTAGGTCTAGTGAAAGACCGAAGTCTAGATGGATGGATAGTGTAAGAGAAGATTTAAGGAAGAATGAGATATCCATCAGGTGCGCTGACAAGACTGCCGAAGGTCAAGGACTGCTACACGCGTCTGCCGATAATGAAGTACACGATTTTATTAATACGTTAAAGATAACGAATAGTAAGTATATTTCAATATGAAAACCCTTCTTTCTAAACCCTGTATAACAACTTTTTTGTTATTTATATTTTTGTTTTTCTTATAGTTATAGAATTTTTTTTCAAACTGTTCGGAGTATTTCGTATAACAAAGTCCTGCAAAAATAGACCACGTAGCCCACAGTAACTATCAATAGTTTACAATGACGTCGTCAACTGAGCGTCGAGCAGTCGTTTAATCCTGCTTCGTTAAAGTTAATTCGTAAAACATATGATTTACCTAGCAGGTGATTGTAAAGATCATAAAAATCAGCTAAGATTCAATAAATCTTGATTTATCTATCCACGTATAAAATTTTCATAAAATCCATGTAAAAATTGTAGAGATTTTTTTTAAGTATTTATTATCGTAATAAAAAATAAAACTCGGTGCTACACTAACAATCCCACAGGTTAGAATATTACATCATCAAAAAGTAATACTTGTAAAGAAAAGGGAAAATCTGCCACTGAGACCGCAATACAAATATTACAACTCTAGATTAGTATTTGTTCAAGTACAGTCAGTCCAATACTAGCAGCATTTGAATTTTGACGATGCTATAAAAGCAATTGCTGGCTTTGAGAGAAAGGGATTTCTGTTTACGCCAGAGACATTTTTCGCTCTATAGGAAAAACAAACACGATTTTAGGAAGATTCACAAGGAGCAAACTTGATGTAATAAAACTTTCTTATCTGTCTATTATTTTAGATTTTTTTTTAACTATCTTTCTTGAATAATTAATTTAAATTCTCAAAAACAGATCTGTACTACTTACAACCCATGAAGAGTCTTGGGCCCAGTACTTGGCAAGGAAGTAGTGTTTCTAAGCTAACCTTTGAGCAAGAAGGCGATATGGGCAGGATCACATTTAATCGGCTGGGTTTTTACCCAAACATTAAAGGTTCTCCTGGATCCCTGATTTTCTCTCCACAAGTCCCCCCAAGCTTAGTTCTCGGAGTTCCTCAGGCTGGGTGAAAATATTGCACATCAGTATCATTGTGTTTAAGATGCTTACTTCATTCAATTTTAACTAAAATTTTAAGCTTTTTATTTTTATTTGTTTCGATATAATTTTATTTATCATTTATTATCGATAAATATGGTATGAACGAATTATGAATGCCGACATTATCAACATTAGAATTTGACTATTAAAACAGTTTTTTTATCTCTTTCAAAAAAATATAAATACAAATAAATTCTTATTTAGGAATCAGCAGTTAAATCAGGAATTTTTTTTTTTGGGACCAATTATCATACTTTTCACATTAGGAGTACTAAGTAATAAAACGTTGCAATTACACTATGGTTTCTCATTTAAAAAAAAATTAAATACAAATAAACACTATTTTTTTATAAACGACCGAGATATGGGCGAATGAAATATTCAATCGGTCGCCATTTTGAAAAGGAATGGCGGATGGCAATGTTGACTTCCGAGGATCAACCTGGAATGACCTGCGTCTTAATTACCAGTTTTATTTGTTATTCTTTGTTAATTATTGAGAATGCTATTTTATTGAAAATGCTGGCACAAATTTCCATCGGTTTTAGTTGACTAGTTCTAGGGGGATGAGGGATGGTGGGGAAGGGATAGAGGTCTAAGACAGTTTTCGTAAAAACAAAGAAACTAAAGAATCTGTAAAAAAGTATGTATTCGACTATTTTTTATTTTTTTAATTGTCACAAGTGTGAATAGAATCATGAGCTTTTTCGTGTTGAATCCTCACAGTTCAGAAAAATAAGTCATTAAATAACTCATGAAAAAATTATATATATATATATATATATATGTGTGTGTGTGTATATTTTCATATATGTATATATTCATATTTTAAATTTTATCGATATACTCTTTAGACATATCTAATGACTAAAGTGTCTTCCAGAAAAAGACGGCCGTATGGCCCACTCACTTTGTGATCTATTTATTGTTTATCGAATCAGATTGGAATTTCCAATTTCAATTTCATTGAAGATGTTTCTTAGGAAAAAAATATATTCCTCCTATTTGGCAAGTTATTTAAATGGAAATGAGACAGACCGGTCGGAGCCATATTGGCATTAATAATTTGAAGGTTTCGCTCGGGGTTGTGCAATTGTATGGAAGCAGAATTATTTTTTCATTCCTTTATTGTTTTCTCCTGAAATATTCAGCACAATGTTTATAGCCAAAGAAATTATTTGGTTTTCATGAATTATATTTATATGCACGATTTGACCTAATGAGGATAAAAGGTGTTAAGGGAAATAGTAACGTCAAAAAAAATCTCGATAAATATTATTAAAATCCAAAATTTTTAATTTAAATACTCAAGACGTCAGGGCATGCGAAAAGAGAACGCCAAAACCCTTACTTTTAAACCGAATCGGAAACACATCACAAAAGCCTTCCCAGTTCGACCTAAATCAACAAAGTTGTTCCCCACCCATTGTTCATTGAGGCACCTGGAATAGGGAAAACGAGTATCCACTGTAATTAAAGAAAAACATCAGAAAAAAACGATAGAACGGGTGAGGGTCAAATGTCACGATGCTCCTATAATATTATTCTAATATATATTTTTATAATACTTATATAATGAACTTTTTAACAGACCAAGACTTGAAACGTATAACCACAAATCCCTCCGAATTTGTAGTTATACGTTTCAAGAAATGCAGCATCCAAAAACCAAATAAAAAAAAATGTCAAACCTCGAAAAAAAGCTTAAAAATCCATTAATTTTTTTTTCTCATAGCTAGGAGTTGATTTACTAATCAACATTTTAGATGATCATAACTCAAGTATCAGACGCTAAAATCGCGAATTAATTCTACAGCAATAGTAACTTTGACCAGAACTGCTAAGAAAAATTGAAAATAATAAACTAAAATGATCCCACAAAACAAATTGCTTGTGTTGTACATTTGATTTCTGCTTATTTATTAAATTCTTTTCGATTTTTTTTTATATGTTTGGATATGTTATTATAAAACTAGTTTCAAGTAGATATGCAATGTAGATTATGCAATTTCCAACAGATTTCAACTCTTAGTGACGCAAAGAACAAATTGGTACGTACATCTGTGAAGTTGGCATCGTTGTAACTATTGGGATATAATAAACCATAGTATTATAATTTGAAAAGTTATTAAATAAACCCGACTGACATTAATTATTACGAGTATGAATGAATGATCATTTGCTTTCGGGGTATACCCCATACAAATAGAGTTAGCTGCAATAATGATGGCTACAATAACCATAATGATTTGCTATACTAATTTTGTAAAAATATTTATAAAAGTCAGAAATATTATTTGACTACGTTGCTATGTCAACGTCATCTAAAAATACGTGCAAGCATATGTATATAGAGATACAATAATATAATACAACATATAACAATATAAAAATAAAATATTACTATAGCATAAACAATGCATAAATAAATACTTTCAAGCAGCTTAAATATACTAATAAATAATATATGATACACGAAGAGACCCGCTACAAGATCAACAAATCAACAAAATCATTCATTGACAATAAACGATTTCAATCTACAACATTGCCTAACGTAGTAAAACAGATTCATAAGGAGATCGCTATTGCCAATTCTAAAAAATTCTACATAATTTGATTTGTCCATATTTACGGAATGAGGCATGTAGTGATGACGGAAAGGTGTATCGATCGGGCACCGGTTTATTATATTATTACGAGTATGATAATAATTGTAATAATGATAATAATAATAATTGGACTGCAATAATATATTTGGCAAGTTAATATTAACATTTAAATACTGAATACTATTTATATAGAATGTCGACGTTTCGGCCCATTTTAAAAAGTTAAAAAAGCCCTTCTTAAAGGCTATAAAAACAAAAAATCTTTTGTTGAAACTTCGGCATTTAATAAATAGTTTTTCCTATTTTTTTTTAGTTAATGTTGACTATAATCCGGACCATTTTCTCCTTGATTTTAAATTTTATTGAGAGTTTCTTCTTTCCTTTTTTAAATAATTGATTCATGCTAATGTCACTTCCATATTTGAATTAACAGCACTACCGCTATTTTCGGCAAATATTTTTGTATTGTTTAATAAATTGACTGTAACTTCAATCAAAATGTTCATAGAAACAATGACATTATTCTCTAGGTGATATAAAGGTAAAGTGCAGGGATCTTCATTAGTATCCCTTAAAGTATACAGATATTAATTCACTTCAGATCAAGTCAGCATTATTCTCCTACCGCAGGTATGTACCCACGTCAACCCCAACGTAAGCTGACAGTACAGTCAGAGGGAGGATTTGTGTGGAGCTTGAGTACACACAAAGGTAGAACCAGAGGGCAATACCTACACCACAGCTGTTGACCGGTTATCGATCTCAGCTGTTTACCAGCATCCCTCCCCACTAATGGTCGTTTCGTCAGTTTTATTAATTGTCTTAATGAAAGCCAATCCGAGTCCACTGGTCCGTTGTTGCTTCGTCTCCTTCCAAAAAGTATTCTGTATAGCATCATTTCCATTTAGTTTAATATTCATTGTTGAATACCAATTTGTGAAAAACTTTGTTTAAGAAATAGCTTATTTTTTATCAAGGTCTTATCTTTTTAATATTTTATATGTGTGATTCCCAAGAAAAGGATAATTAAAAAAATTCTAGAGGTTTCCAAAATAACAACAACGCGGGCATGTTCTTTGACCAACGTTTAAGGGAATAAACCACATTTTAATTTGAACACAATTTACACACAATGGAATAAAACACAATTTGATTTTTTATAATAACTATAAATAATAAATCTGAACTAACAAAATTAAAGAAAATCGTTAACAAAAACTTGTAAAAATTAACTAAAAAATAATTTTAATGTTTAGAATAAGTTATCACCTTAGTTGTCAGTTCCGCTGACCTATTGCCCACCCCTGGAATATAATACATCCTCGTGGAATATAACCCATACGTTGAAGTCGAATAATTAGTATTTAAAATGCCTAGTGAAAAAAAAATAATTACTACACCCTTGTTCAGTCCAAAGAATAGAATGAAATGGTAATAGAAGGAAAAATTAAATTAAAGTTCGAATAAGCGAAACATTGAAACATGGGATTTACATTAATAAAATGTCCTTCCTGCGTGACGTTCTCCGTTGAAACGCTGACTAGAAACTGAGGCTTGGGGATCATGAAAGAAAGGTTATTGCAAAACAGCAGGGCTGTCACAACAAAATGACATCCTAAAATTTCCCCATTCGTCCCACTGAAGGATGAAGAGAGAGCTTTTTACATTCAACCGCGGGATTGACTAATTTCTTGTACGAGTATGCATAGTTGATGGAGCAGACATATAAACGCAATTTTGTTGTAATAAATGGATTAATCTTCATTTCTATCACTGCAGTAACCTATAACTAAAACAGAAATCTTTCCTAACCGTATGTAGATCTGAAAGCCAAGAATTGTGTTTTCAATTCTGAAAGCAGTAGTGGATACTCCCGCGGTAGAGACTTTTTTTCGTATTTATGAAAAGGAACTAGGCCTTAAATCATATAAATTATCATCCAAATTACTATAAATTACCCGAAATGGTGGCCGATCTGAACACCTCAATACATAAAGAAAATTCTTTTTAAAAGCCCTAGGATTCCAGGGTCTATGTCTATAGTTCTGAAGTTATCTACCTTTACTTAAGAATCACCCGTATAAAATTACACCAGTGGTAATATTCTCCATATGTATAACATTGGCTTACAAAAATACTTATAGGATATTTTTTGGGGGAAGATGCGAACATAATCGTTGTGAGACCACGCAAAGATCATTTCTTTCTATCCCCTCTTTCGTTCTGTTTCATAGATCTTTAATTTTTTTAGACCAAAGTTCTTTCCATTGTTCAGTCCATTACCTATATTACCTGTATGTTATTTCTTATCTCCCATTTCTTATCTCGTCACTTTTTCTCAATTCCTCTCTCTTCAAGCAGTCTCTATTGTTAATTTTAAGTTTTTGAAGTTCTTCTTTATTTGCTCAGTGTAACTTCTCAGGCATTTCATGTTAATAGTTTTTCAAAATAGATTCTGGAAAGATTCCGTCTTCTTTTCCGTTTTGCGGTTTCCACATTCTCTAGTGCCCCATAAATTCCTTGATTCGATTTTAAGTTTTATCCTTTTTCTGTAATTTTGGGTCGGTGGATTCTCCTCAATATTCTTCTTTCAATTTTAGAAGTTTTTCTAGACTTGGAATGTTGGCTGTTCCTATCTATACATGATTACTTTCTTGTCTAAGGAATAGTAATGCTTGATCATAGCTTTGATGGACGGGTTGTTTTTAATAAAATTATTTTTTGTTGTGAAATTTAGTTTGATTTTCCTTGATTTGATTTCTGGTTTATCTCCTTCATTAAAGTTTATGATCCCACCTAGATACTTAAATTGGTTTAACAACTCGATATTCCCATACTTTGTTTTCGGCTATTTCCATCATGGCTAATCAATATTTCAGTCTTTGAAAATGAGACTTTCTAGTCCGTTTTTTCAGCAGTTTCTTAAAGTTTATTGATTTGAGCTACCGCATCTGCGAAAGCTTGACAATACATGTTAAGACCTTTATTCTGAGTTCCTATAACAGTACCTGAGTTATTTTTCTTCTAGAAAGTTATTATAATTTGTTGTAGGACTATACTGAAGAGTATTGGAGATAAACCATCTCCTTGTCAAAGTCCAATTATGATTTCAAAGGGATTGCTAATTTCCCATTGGGATTTAATTTCAGAAGAGGTATTGCTTAGAGTCAATTAAATAAGTTTGAATGGCCCTATAGGATTCTACTGAATGAATAAAAAAAAAAAGGTTATAGTCTTTTAAATAGTCGTAAATAACTAACCAACTAACATATCACCATCATCAGGACAGAAAAAAAAATATTGCATAAATTCAAACCAGAGAAAACACATCTTATATAAGCTGTTTAAAAAAGACAAACCAAATATAGATAGTCGTATTTAGTACTGATTTAAGCCCAATTAGAGCTGAGAAGATTTTTTTTAATGCAGATCAGTGGTTGCTTGAGAAATTTATTTATGTTTAATTCAATAAAATTAATTAATTATTAAAACTCATTTTTTTTAATTATTCTCTACATAAAAATTTATAGCCCAAAAGCAATTTGTATAATTTGGAAATCTGTTCTCATTTTCTACAGAAAAATGCAGAAGCATGCGAATCTAAGCCTCCCATCCAATTTATTCGATTATATCCTTAGCAAATAGTCGATATTATTGAAGCTCTCGACAGAGTTATCGAACTATCGCAAGCCCTGCTTAGTATAACATATAAACAGTACAGGTTGAACGAGAAAGCGACCTGTAGGTCGGCCGAAACGTAAATGTGAGGATTGAGTCAGGCCCAATTTAAAGTTTTGGATCATCGAACAACTAGGTTCGTTTTTTTTGTGTTTTTTTTTTTAAATAATATTTCATGAGATGATTTTATGAATCCTCATGAATCTAATACCACAGTCTAGAGATATCTCATACAGCAAGTTGGGATATTTATTTGAAACAAGCAGTGAATTATAACCGGACACTTTGAACAGAAAAAAAAAGGCAATATATCTTTTCACAATGTGATTTCCAGAGGAGGAAGTATATTTCCAATTTCGACGAAAAAAACTCTCTCATATTTTCACCCAATTACAGCTACAATGCTCTAAATGGATTCATTAATCTCAGTTTAATTACAGATTTATACAAAGAGCCTTTCGAAGAATTTCCAGGCGTAGAATTAAAGGTGAATTGTATTGCTGCTCTGTTTTATTGTTCACATTTTACAATAGACAACGAATAAAAAACATGAACATGAAATTGACGGCTAGAGAAAGAAACAAATCCTCAACTCTCAGTGTTATGTGTTAAATATTGGCAAAAAGGGTCGTTTTAAATAATTTATAAAATATTTGCAGATCCTTATGTAAATGTTTGATGCTTATTGTTTATATCGTTTACATGCGTTATCATGGCAATCAATATTATAAACATAGGAACAGTAAAAGTCCTGTTTTCCAAAACCCGAATAATCTGGACCTTTTTCTTTCCTTTAGATACTTAGACCCGATTACAATAGGTAGGTCATTCCATTTTTAATGTAGAAAAGTAATATCTCACTTGAATAGATAAATTGATAAAATATATTTAATTAATAAAGCCTAAATTAGCTTCACTAATTCTTTATTCTGTCATCCATTTCGGCTCTCATGCCATCAGGTACATATTCTATACAGGATTAAAATTGTTATCATTATTAAAACCATGAAAAAATTCAAATTTATGACCTTATCGTATTAACTAATAATTAACACATTTCACCAAACTGCTTAATAATATCAAATATTTTTTACATAAACGCGATATATATATATATATATATATATATATATATCAACAATACCTATATTAACCTCCTCAAGTTAAAGAAATTTACAAAGGTTCAGAAAAACTCAATAAATCATTAAGTAAGTTATTGCCCTTAATAAAATTGCATTCATGACCTTACAATTAATTGTTAATTGATTGATATTATTATTAATTATTATAGTGATTATGCATTAATCAATCTGTAGATTAATTACGGTCAATTGCATGTAAAAAATAAAAATAAATAAAAGCACATACAATTAAAAGTATGTTTTATTTTAAAAATATGCGAAATTTCTAAAATAGTGTGTATTTCTTACAAAAATTACGCCTGATGGGATATTTACAGTTTTTTTGTGAAATTATAGATTGAAATTTGTCGTTTGTTTTGTTTCTCATATGTACATAAACTGAGAAATCAGTTCAATATTGTATCTTGTTACTTTAACTCCAATTCTCACTTTTTTAATTTTATTTAAAATCAGCAGTAGGTTTTTTTTTCTTTTTTTTTTTTTGTAGGATAAGTAAAGTGAAAAGTCTCAAAAGGTCTGTTCTAAAAAAGCGATTAGCAATCTCTATCGAACATACGTTTCTTCTAAACATTACTTAAATGGGATTATTAACTAGAATTTTGTATTTACTGATCATGCCATCTCTTATCCGAAATTTCGCGTTATCCGGAATAGCTCAGGCTGTAATGTACATTTCAATATCAATAATGAGGTATATGACTTCAACTAAAACATAAAATTCTCTTATATGGCTGCTACAAAAAAAATTATTATACGTTTTAGTGAAAATGTAAGAAAGAATAAATCCATTCAGGCTTTAGAAGACAGAACATAAGCAGAAGTTTACGGCAGAGATAAAAAAAAAAAGATATTAGAATTAAAACAAAAAAACTGCAAGTTTAAAAAAGAAATTTCAGCTCCTCTACGAAGAGATTATTTCGAATTCTGACCTCAGGGTCGATTCTGATAAAAGCATTTACTGGTACGTAGACCACTAATTCGAAGCCCGGAGGAAAACTTAGTGAATGTGGTCTGCAACTTACAACTTTATCCCACTCAGTTCACACACCCCTTGGGGCATTTTCTTGTTATCCTTCCCTTTCCCTAAAGTCTTGAAATTGTTGCGGTCAGGAATTCCTGCGGAGTACGACTGTTCAAGTTGTAAAACGTACTGCGGTACTTAAACCCTAAGCACATCTAAAATACATTAATGGGATATTTAATATAAGTGGTTAAAAAAAAAAAAATTCTAAAAATACTGTAATATCAGGTTTGTATCATATAAAGCATAAAACTTATTACAATAAATATATGCAGGCAGAATTCATTTTTTTAAAAATCCCAAATTGTGATAATTATTAAATCAAGTCTCAAACATCATCTTATATTTTCAAAAATTATATAATAAATTATAATAATAATAATTAAATTATATTATAAAATTAATTAACTACGTTTCGGCTCTCACAAAAATTTTCGAGCTAATATGCAAATAATAAATAAATAATCTGAATAGAACAAATAATCTAAAATAATAAAAAAATATTCTTACCACTAATACATTTTTTTATATAATAATTATTTATTTATTATAATTGTCTCCTAAGATACGAGTCAGTTCAATAGGATAAAATTATTAAACATATTTCACAAAATTTTACTATGTAATATTCTCACGATAGGTATGTTTTCACGAAAAAAGTGTAAAGCTTGGGTAAGACTAATGTTAGACTTACTTATTGGTCAACCTAAAGTACTGTTAACGAAGCCTCCAAAAGCCCTAGTAAGATGGTGGTGAGGGAGAATTAAGTAGCACTTTAAAGTGACGGCAGATTATGATAAAACTTGACAAGCACGTAACTTATAGTGCTGAGATTTTTTATTAGTGAATCAACACCTCTCTATGGGAGATAAGGTGGAGTCATCAGTATTATCGAGTTTCCAAGGAAAAACTTTTTATTTATATATAATAATATTTTTTATTTATGGTTTTCCTATTTTAATTTATTTTTTAATAAAAACATTGTGGCGCCCTATATATATAATTATTATGAATGAATTTCTTTTAATAATTTTTTATAATTAAAATATATCAGTCCATAATTATTATTTCTTGTGTCAAACGTAGTACGTAGTATTATTATGTCATATATCATTATCATTGTCTAAATTGGGGGACAAGTCATTACTATTATTGTATTCTATGTTTTTATATCTTATTCTCAAGCACATTAAATATACAATATTATTTGTCTACTAATGTATTATACATTACTACTTTTATTATTTTATTTTATTTGTTTTTATTGAAATTTGGCTATGCAATTTATGTTACTTCATAATGCATAAATGGTTTCTATTTTACTTTAGATTCTTATTCTTTCCTTATAATTAATTAAGTATTTTCTGTAATAATTATGCAAAATTATTATTATATACAATAGATGTAATTTGTATGTAGTATCCCTCATATACTTGATCTTTTGGCTATGAGTTTCAAATTATATACATATGACAGACACTTTCAACATACTTTTAAAAAAATTGCTTCAATTTATTTTTATTTTTGTAATATTTTATTTATTTTATTTTATATTTATTTTGTAATTTTTTATATGATATTCTTGGCACCGACTGACAGATTTGATTATCTGGTCGGACAGTATTGTTATTCGTTGTTAAACAAACTATATTATATTATATATTCTATTTTAACGCACCACTTTCTCACGGAGTTATTCAAAATTACTTATGTCAATCTCAGATTCAATAATTAAACTCCCGTATAAATCAAATTCTTGTGTTTATCTAAAAATAATGAACCTTTATTTACGCGAACCTAAGAAACCAAGTCATCTTGTGGGAGATAGAGGACAAGTTACACTATAGTTATTGGCCAATTAAATCAACACTCAAACTATTGAAAATTAATCACTGATCAGAACATAAATAAGGGAAACAATTTTATATTCAATTACACAACAAAATGGTATAACTGAAATGTTCCTAAGATATGGAAGGGTGGGGCAGAAATAACTGAAAAATTTTGAAGAACTGTAAAAAACAAACTAATGTCTCAAACATAAATTATTTTGAGTACAGTTTTACATCAGTGGGTTTTGAAAAGTGCATTTCCATCACCCTTCTAGTAATTTCTGGGATAATGGCATCGATTTCTGAACTGATCCTCTCCTTCCGAACTGATCTTCGGAGAACGAGGTCGGTGTGTCCTTGAGGTATCCCTAGAGAAAAAAAATCACATGGAGTAAATCTGCTGACCGTGCCGGCCATCCCAAGTCAACCTTCAAAGATACTAATCATCCAGGGAACATTTCCTAAAACTCCTAGCGAGCCGTAGAACCACACACCCCTTACGTCAATTTCAACTGACTTACGGAAGGCTCCAGGGCATAGATTCTGTAGGACATTAGGTAGTACCCAACGTGTGCACGTAACGGTCGAAGGTAACAGCTACCTTTGCACACCCCTCCTTAAAACAGTATGGACCGATAACACCAAAGTCATAAAAAAACAGCCACAGTGTCCTTCCGAAATGTGTCTGTTACTCCACCAGAAATGACTCGAAGGGTGATCGAAAATTTCCGGAAACGTCTTCGGCATTGGCGATAGCAATGGCCGACATTTGGAAGATGTGATTATTAAAACTCACTGAAATAAAAATATTCTCAGTTTACTTTTTCAACTAAAACCATTTTTTTTTTCTAGAGATATTAGTTAGTATTTTACAGCCCTTCAAAATGCGTCAGTTATTTCTGCTCCATCCTGTAATAGAGCAGGAAATTTAAATTAGATTATATATATAATCAAAATTTTTGTTCACTTTCAACGCAAAGCCCCATACAGGAACTGAATATTTCAAAAGGCTAAAATAAAGCCTTTGATACAGTCGGGTAGGCATATTAAAAGGAACAGTAATACGAAACGGGGCTGTTTCGAGTTCAGCGACTCAACGCGACAATGAACACTACGCTGAATAAACACGAAGCTCGGTGAAGGGGATATGTAGACTTCATAAATAATCAATTTAAGCTAACATTTAAAGTTGGCCATTTGTAGAAACATTAATTGCCTGTATTTTTAACGTAGGCGGAGAGTGCTTTCGTATGCAGGTCCTCTTTGGAATAATTGATGCTCCACCGTACACACCAATTCCCACTCCGCTTTTCTCTTCGTTTCTCCAGTTACTAACGCCAAGATGCAGTTTACCTGAATATCTCTACACCCCTTTTCCAGCATTATGAAGCATACTCCAAAACCGATATTCTTGATTATATTTAATATAAATAAAATAATTAACAATAAAATATTAAATAATGAACAAATAATATAAAACAATAAATAAAACAATATGCTTATGTATAAATAGATGGTTTGCCTGTCAACCAGTTCACACTCACAATCAACCATTACCTCAAACCGACAAAGTGACATTTGATAAAAGACTGATAGGCCTCCCTATGTATTAAACGAAACACTGCATACGACTTACGCATTCCGACAGTTATAAATCTATAGACATTTTCACTGCAAACTACATGGACACAATAACAAATAGTTGCATGACATAGTAACACATGAAACTCCAGGCCTCAGTCGGCGACAGTTGAAGAGAAGCTGGATCTGGAATCTCCCAATCTATACCAGTAGGCTATCAGTAGGCCTGAAAATTGTACCGCTGGATACTGGTCCCTCATGCCCAACCAAGTCATTAATCATTATAACAATAAATTCGCTGATTGTTTTGAAAATTACAAGTTTTACAGTAACAAGGCAAGGTTAAATTTTATTTCTCAGTCCGCGCCTAAATTCCGAGAAGTTGGAATTTATTTACCAATCAGCTATCCTACTGTCTATCACCGGTGTAAAGCGTGTCCACTTACATCAAAAGAAGAATAATGCTCGAGGCGTTGCCATCGAATATTTGGCCCGAAGAAGGATGATTTATTGAAGAATTTAGGAGGTCAGACAACGCACTATAAGTAAGTATCGCGAGGTTAAAATTGGCATGTTAAGGTGAGCATAATAATAAAAGAATCCCTAAAAAATTAATTGCCGCTAAACCGATGGATAGTCGTCCGAGTGGCAGCCCGAGACATTGATGTATCGGCAACGTACCTTCTGGTTTGCTAAGCCTATTTATTCATTCCAATAAATTATTAACCTCTACATTTGATGAAGCCAGTTCAAACCATGTTTTGATTTATGGTTGATTGACAAGATATCCTCTTGACAGTAAGTGGGAATAATCAGGTTTGAATGACGTTTCTAGGTTCAACTCACCCTAAAAAGAAGTATTTAACATAATTTAACCTATGACTAATGCCAATATATTTCAGAGTTGAGTGAGCCCATGGATGAGTTTCAATCGAAACGAAACCAACCGATTTTCTTTCAAGAGGAAATTTATTGTGCCAATCCGTTATATCATATTATGAATGAAAGGGCCCATCCTAAAGCTATGTCCATACTGGTCGATTTTCGATTTCGCCACCTATCTTACCTTGAAAATTTGACTTATTTTTATAAATTATTTCTTTATTTCATAATTAGTACTACCTACGCATTTCATTGCTCGCATTATTTATTTTTTTAATACAAATAATTCATTTGTATTCCGAAACTATCTCAAAACAATATAGTTTTTTTTTTTTTTATTTGAGATAATATTCCAGCCAAATATAGGCCATTTTTAAATATAAAAAATAAAAATTTGCTTATAGTGTTTTCATTAGAAAATGTATACATTTGGCATTACTTCCTACTTTTAATTAATCGAATTTATAAATTAATGATAAAAAAAAATCAATATCTTTACACGGTAAAAATATGGTAACAAACAATTTTATTAACTATATATTTGAAGAGTTTTCTATCAAAAGTTAATGTATCCGCTTTTGGAAAATTATAACAAAAACGTTATTAGGGGCGTCTCATGGAGATAAAGTGATTTTTTATTGAAAACGTTGATTTGTAACACATATTTGACAGAGGAAAATTTAAAATTTGAAATAATCTGAATAATTTTTGGGTTAAGAATATTAAATCTTCAAAAAAAGGTTGTTTTTGAGATATGGATATATTAACTGTTGATAGGAAATACCTCATTTAATGTTACTTTCAGAGTAATGTCCCATGTATATTTGGTCAGTTTCTTTATATATGCTGATGTGCGAAGTGCTATCTCTGGTCAGAATTTATGTGATCTTATGTTTTTCAGTCCTGGTACATCAGCTAGTTTGTTATTTGCTGCTATTTGAGACTCGAGGTTTTTTTTTTGCCTTCTTTGACTTTCAATAATATACAAATTAAAAGTTTTGTCTCTTTTTTTTAAGATATTTTATCTCATTAATTAACAAATTCGATTAATTTAAATTAGAAAATAAAGCGAAACATATTAATTCTCTAATGAAAATGACATTATAAGCAAATCTTTATTTTTTATATTTAAAAATTGCCTATATATGGCTGAAATATCATCCCTGGTAATAAAGAAAAAGAAAAAAACAATATATTGTTTTTGAATCGTCTCGGAATATAAATGAAATATTTGTTAAAAAACAATGAAATGGTTCGTGATAATAATGAAATAAAGAAATAATTTATAAAAGAAATTCAAACTTTCAAGTTATGAGAGGGTTAGATAGGGTTCGAAAAACGAAACCTTATCGAAAATCGACCAGTGTGGACGGACGGTTATTTATTTAACTTCGTTTCAATAAAAATATGATAAACAGTAAGCAGCAAACAATAGCTTCCCAAACAGAATTATATGCAATTGCAATTAAGATTGTATTAACTGGTACTTTCAAGGTTATTAATCCTCTAAAATACAAAATAATCTAATAAATAAAATTATTAAACCGCTTTTGTTTTGTTTTTCTTACCCTCGAAATGAATTATTATTCAGTAGACGTTAACCTGAACCAAGTAAAGTTCGTGTAGTGGACTTCTACGAGTACGAAGTTATCATGACAACGATTATGGACACCTACATACGTACGTAAGATTTTATTATATAGACACATAGGTAATATGTTAATACATAGTTCAATTATGTTTTTTTAAGGTATGAGATAACACAAATATAAATATAAACAATAATTAAAACATAAACTCGGATTATAGATCTTTCCTTAATATGTCTATACCTTATCGTTTTCCGATGTAATAGATGAATATTCATATCTTTCGTAATGACATGAAAAATCATAACAGTCTGATCAAAATAAATATATTATTCAGGACACGAAATAAGTTTATTTGATGTAATGCATAAATTTGTTTATGGCAGTGTCATAAATTAATAAAACCTCAAGCGAAAAATTATGATTGGCGAATAAGACGAAGAGGACCAGCATCCACTTCAAACTATATTGTCTACCGTCCAACCACCACCTACAACATGCAATAGATTATTGAGGTACTCACAAAATTATCTCTTCAATCTCCGGTCTGCCAAGATTTCCAACTACAAACAAAAATTATTGTTATAAACATAGTTAAATTAATTAATAATTATATAATAATTAAATTAACAAATTAAATATTAACTTAAGCGTACAAAAAAAAAGTAACAGCTTCTGTACCGTACGGCCCAAACTGTTCTTCAACATTAGAATCACCTAGTTACAGAGGAAGTAAGCTAGATGTTTATGTGTGTGTGTTTATATATATATATATATATATATATATATATAAATAGATATATATAGATGTAGATATTTATATAAATAGAAAGAGAGAGAGATAGAGAGAGAGAGAGAGAGAGAGAGAGAGAGAGAATGAGAGAGAGAAAGAAAGATTGTCATACAGCTTTCTACAGAGAAAGGTTAAAGAGTAAGCTGCAAGAACATCTGAAGTTACTAATAAAAGTCAATTTCTATCGGGCTGGATTCGAATCGGCACCAGGGCTGCCTCAACAAATTCGTACACCACCGCAAAAATATTTTTTTTTATTTTAAGACCTTGGACAAAATAAGGAACAACAGATCGAAGTACTCATTTCACATTTCATCAGGATATTGTTCTGCTAGCCCAGCCAGAAACTTATTTGGGTTTCCACTTCAATACCACTCTCCCTGATGGACTTACCTCATTTACCTTTTAGGGCTTTTACTATAATACTGTAACGGAAAACCTTGAAAGGTTAATCACCATTAATTTTTTCTACATAGTAAACATTTAATTGTAGATGAAGGAAGACAGTTGTAAAATATTTTTTGAAATTTTCTTAATTTTTTGTTTTCTCCGACTTATTTTATATTTTATTTTATTAAGGAGTCATTTACGAGAACAATAATTTCCCTTAAAACATTGCAAGCACATATTTTTAAATGGAATAGAAAATTTAAACAATTTAATATTAAACTTTTTTAATGAATTCATATTTAAAAATTCGTATATGTCACATATCATAGGTTGGCCAATACTTCAAACTGGACTTTCTAAATTTCTTATTAACTCCAGAATGTAAAAAATGAAAACAAAAAACAACGAATAAATTCAACTCGAAACGTTAAGTATCGTTCCAAAATTGAATTATTTTTTCCTACAAATATTTTCTATTGAGTTAATTTTCAACAAACTTTTTATTATTTTAATATTCTTATATTATTAAAAATCCAAACCAATTTTTATTGAATTCTTTAAAAAATGATTGAAAAGTCAGATTTGCTGGTAAAATGTGCTTAATGTAATTTTTTTTAAAAATTAAACTAAAACTAGAAAAATAATTGTTGACCAATACGAATATAAATATAATTGTTGACCTTAAATATATTCAAACAGGTTATGTAGAGCTATATCTAATAAACCTATATATATATATATATATATATATATATATATATATATATATATATATGTATATATATTTGACTGAATTTGATTTGGATTAGAATCAGAAATATAGAGACATACAAACCTCAAAAAACATATTTTATTTTATATCACTCAATTAATGCAATATTGTCCAAAACTTAATTGTTCATAAATATGAATCTTATGTTTTACATTGTAGGTAAATAAATCAATGCTAATTATTTATAACTAACTTAATTATAATTATTTTTATAGCAATAATTGTTATTGGAAAGGTTAGTTTATTGTGCCTATTCTATTCACTAGCATGCAAAATCACTACTTAATATAAATATAAATGAAATAATACAATATTGATTCCAATCTGTTCGTAAGCATAATCAACCAAATGTTCTGAAGTGGGAAGGGACAGATGCCTACTATAAATAAAAAAATCGATTTGTAGTACAATTATCATGAAAAATAATATCCTTCAGTAAACTTGTCTTTAATACAAAATATCCATTTATTTAAGTAATATATCATTAGAGTAATTATACGGTTATCGTTAATGGTCCGAACAGGTGTTATGACTCCAACAGAAATTAGTAATAATCTATCACACAAGTGTTACCCTAAACTGAGATGATAACTATATTGCGGTAAATAAAAACTTTCCAAGCTTTTAGAATTTCTTTAGTAAATACGTCACGATTTTTAGATCCGAATATGTGAATAATTTTCAAAGCTCATATTTTTCAAAAAACAATTTAGATACAGATTGTAACTAGTGATGCTTGATATAAATCATAACAACCAATAGAGAACCCAATCCGTCGCCCTTAATCTTTCCTGTAGCGATTTGATTAAGCCCCAACTCAAGACAATAAATCAGGCGCAACTTGAAAAGGGAAAGCTTGCTTCGGAAAGTTCTAAGAACACCACTCCATTTTGGGGTCTCTTCTTCAAAACTTTGAGTGAATAATTTGACTTGGAATGCCTTTGTCTCAATTGATTAAATCAATTCAACATTGGAACCAATGTTAACGAGACTGTAAATCTTCGGCAATAACAGTACGTAGACCAACAAAATATAATTTTTCTACTTCTTTGTATGGCATTCTTCAAGCAAGATATATGCTTATTTTTTATATACAAATTAACGTTTCTAACCGTATTGATCACAATTTTAACTTATAGTAGGTATTAAGTTGATTACCAAAATAACAATTAAACATTTAAAAAAAGAAAGAGATAAATAGATAAAATGCCTATTAAATTTAATCACATGTCTATGAAATTACATGTTACTTAAAATAAATTAAACATATTAACGTTAACAATTGTCGCCTGTTGGAACCAAAACAGTTTTTTTTTTTTTAAAGCCCTAGGTATAATGAATGAATAGACATTTTTTTCTAAACATTTAGTAATTTAGCTAAATAAGTGAAAAATTTGTAATTTATAATAAAAGTTAAGAAAGATAAAAATAAATATAATAATTAAGTATCAACAAATAAAAATGTTTTAAGTCTAATACTGATTAATTTTTTTAATATGCTAGAATATTCACAATTATTGCCGTTCTATTATCATTACCTGTTTTTTTTAATATTATCGAAATAAACCAGTACTTATTTCATCTTAATTTTCAATGGATAATCTCGCTTAGAAATTCTAACCAAAAAATAAGAATACTGTACTCATTTTTTTAGGGATTGGTCCTTCTATACCATCATGCGGATGTTAACTGATCATTTTTTTGTCTTTGATTTTCGCCCTCCCTCTATCTACCATGGCTGGCATACGGGATTTTAGCCAGTACTGATGGCAATAAAATGCTTTATTTATAAAATAATCTCTTATTGTACAATCATTAAGGGATAATTTCATAAATGGCAACAATAAATTATAAGGTTAATTGTGTTGCAGCCCGGTGAGCGTCGGCACACCTTACCCAATGAGGCTGCATCTTTGTAGTTCACGTTAGGACCCCTAATTACTAGGTATGATATATCGTTTAGGTATATCTTGTATTTCTATCAACCTCTCCCATCTTCTCAAGATGCATCGGGCACTCCCGATCGACTGCACAATGTCTTCTTACATCCGGCTCCTTCCCGGCAGTTTGCAATCACCTGGGGGCTTCTCCTTCTTCACTGTGCAATCTCTGACTTTATGGCCTTCCCGGCCACACACTACACGTTAATTCGTTACTACATTGGACAATTACTAGGTGGCTATACAACTGGCAAATCAAGCAGGCTGGAACGTCCAGGTAATCTCTCATCTGCAATCTCCACAATCCATCAGCGGTATCCAACTGTGTGATGGCGGTCCTCTCCGATGGGTGAACCTCAACAACCCAAATTTTTTTCAGTTCGTTTCTCTCTAGGAGAAAAGGAGGATCTCAACCACTCACCCGCAGATTTCTGAAATCCTTGTCTCTCCAATCTTTCCCAAAGAACCTTTTCCGACGTTGCTGTATCGCAGTTCCTTGGGAATCCTCTTCCTTCCAAACGTGGTCTTCTAGCCCTAGCCAGGCTCGCCCTTAGGCCTTCCCTTTAGGGCCGGTAATTTCATTAACTTGTTTTGCTCCTCATAAACCTGTACCAACTACAACTAACTACTACAGCTGGACTGACGTAAGACAACTAGTGAGCCCCATCACTAAAAAAAGAATCCCAATGGCTAAATTCCCAAATATTTTCAACCACTCATGTCTCCCTTACAATGCATTTACTTTACGATGCAGTAGATGGGATCCAAAGAGTACAGAATAACATAGAGAGGCCTTCAGGGTGGTGGATGTAAATTCACTACGTTCACTCTCATAACTTACAGCCAGGGCTAACATTAAATGCGTTTTTTTTTTGTTTTTTTCGCCTATCTCCGACTATTATTGCCAGTTGGTTTTTTTTTTTTTTTTTTTATTTAAAAATTTCGTATGTGTGTTGCAAATGGCTCTGACGGCGGCAACAGGACAAATAAAATAAAGCATGCACCTAAGGAAAAAATAGTGACTAGTAGACCCATAGTTTTCGACTTTATTGCGGGATATATTTGAATATATTGGCAATATTGTGGATTATTTTTCACTTTTCTTATGTAGTGGTGTTTAAGTACAAAGCTGATGTCCCATTTTCAGAATGTATTGAACGAAGACTCAAAACAACAATTAAATGCGAAGAGTATTTGATGATAATTTCCTATGGCGAATAGAATTCATCAATTTGATATCAATAATAAATAATACAGGTCAAGTCTAATCTGCATTTGATGTAATCAAAATCTGTTATTCTAAGGTTCAAAGGGATATCGAAATCAAATATTAAAAATGTCGATTTTATTGCAATTAAGAGCGCGTATACTGAATATAAAGTTATTAAAGTTTGAATACTGAGAATTCGCGAATGCCTATCCATCTGAAACTTCATTCGTAGTAGAAACGAATTCACTAATTTGTGTCCCCATAAGGGATGCCGAATCTCAAATGATATTTTAATATTGTTTCATCTATTCGTGAAAAAAATTATCATGATTATAACCACTATGATGTAAAGAATAATTTTTAATGTAAGAACTCCGCAACCGATGACATCACTAATTGTTGAGGTATTCGAGTGCATTTATTAATCCGATACCTCTTGCGAAAATCCACGCTTCAAGAGTTTAAAGATAGGGACGGCTGAGAATGATAAATGACAGAGCGATAAACGCTGTGTTTACTGAAAGAGAGAAAGTTGCTCAGAGAGGTTGGAGCAATTAACAGCTCCCCCTCACAATAAGAACCGTTCCAGCAATATCCTGGAGGGAACTTAAGGGGAAGAACAAGATAAATTTAGAAGTCTGTCTGAAAGCTGGATCAGGCGATTATTGTACCAGAATACTTGTGAAAATAAATTATTTGGAGTTTGATTCTAGGCGAGATTAACAACTAACAAGATTGAATCGATAATACTTAAAATGAATATTTTAAGTACAACCCATCATTCGTATAGGAACGATAATACTGAGCAGTGTTCTTAGAATTCGAAAAACACCACGAAGGAGTTTATAGTTTATATTTCCTTTCTTCAACATTTAATATTTTTTATTCAGTATAATTTTGATTTTTTTCGTTCTAGCAACAGATAATTAAAAAAACGTTAAAATAAAGAATAAAAACTCCGACTACGGAATTAACTTTACGTTATAACCCTATCCGTCTTGAGGGACGAAATTTACTTGCATATCATTGACACTTAAACACATTTGTGGTTTATAAGCGAAGTTGGCGATCATGAATATTGAAACTTGGCCGGGAACGGCTATTACTTCCTATTCTTATTCCTTGGCATCTGTTGAGAATAATTACAAATATTTTGTATGAATCTTGTAGAAAATTTAATTCTCAAAGAGATTGATAATTATCTAGTTTGCACTAAAATATAGTTATTAAGGCGAAACAACTGAATATCTAAACTTTTTGCATTTTGTTGACATTTTACAGATGTCACGGCTCCGTATGTTAGTAACTGTTCCGAATATTCAAAAATATTAAACGTAAAACTTGCAGGAAATTTAACATTCTTTAAAATCGATTATTTCAAAGTTCTACCAAAAATGGACTGAAAGCGAGTAACTGAGGAAAATCTGAAAAAAAAAGTGACGAAAATGATACACTAACTCTAAACAATAGCTTTGCCCATCGACACTTTCTCGAGCGCTTACATATTATTTTTGACTAGATAGAAGTTCTACATCATTCATGATCAGTTGTTTCTGCTTTTAAACGACATGACTCTTGTATAATGTTGCTTCCTAACAGACTCTGAAATTGAATATATTCAAGCAGAAGCCTGAAGCCTGAAGTTTACCTTGAGGAATTCCCCGTCGTATTCACTGGAATACAATACGAACCTACCTCCTACCATTAGCTCTAACTGCCAGAATCTTACTCAAATCTTCAATAGACTACAGCTGGTAGTCTAAGTTTCTGTTCTGACGAATTGTGGTAGTTTATCAGCATTAATTACTCAGACAATTATTTATTTGCTAATATCGAAATCTTATTCAACAGCGTCCCTTTACAATAATAAAAAGATAATTAAATAAAAACTCCAAACAACTTTTTTAAAAAATTGACTAATAGATTTTAAATTGCCAAAATTTAATAAGTAAAAAAAAATTGAATAAAAAATTAAAACACGGACTACGGAAATAACTTTATATTGTAACCCTATCCGCCTTGAGGGACGGAATGTACTTGGACATATACTTAAACTGTTTTATATTGAAAATATTAACAACATTAATCTGCCACATTTAATGGCAATAATTATTAGTGATTTAATTAACCATCTATAATTTATTAACAATTAAAAAATAAATAAAATCATAGACAATAAATAAGCAAAATAAAGAAAATTAAAACACAACTTATAAAAAAATAAAATAAAACATCATAAATACATATATACTTAGCAACTATATTTACATTCAAGCAAGAGGACTCTGAACCAAGATTCTCCCCCACTGGTAAATTTTTTAATTTTTGTTTCTTGTAAGAGCTCTGTTTTTATTTAATTTCATTTATGGTATGGAAAAGATATTGCAAAATCATCAGGGAAGTTGTAAAGTAATGGTTTTGATGAGGGCAGGGAAGAGAGGCAAAGTCTAAAATTTTCCAACAATTATGACCAGATTTCCCGACAATTATTTCTTTTCTATTCAAACTCAATATTGTATCGATAAAATCCCGATTTCTTAACTTAAAAGGTATTGGTATTGGTTTTAAATTTTAATTACTCTTTTATTAAAATGCTTTACCATATTTTTCTCAGTTTGAAGCAGGTTCTCAATTTTTCGGTTGCACAAATTATTGGGTGGGGGTAGACGTCCCCTCCTATTCCCCTTCTCCATGACAATATCTCTAAAAACCATGTCTGACTAGAAAAGGGAGTAATACTCAGAAATTTTTAAATATTATGATATCGTAACACCCTCAGAAACAGTCGGCCGTATGTGGACACAAACCATCGCAGAGAAACGAGTTAGCCTTCCGTGACAGACACCCTGATAGTTATTACTTTATTAAACCAAAATATTTTATAAAAAAAAAATGACAAAATATTTTTTTTATCGATTTTATGAAGTGAAATTAAAGTGTAAAATGTATCTTAACTAGGTATATATTTTTAAATAATGTTTTAATTATATATAAAAATATATAATAATTTAATAGTATTCCATTAAATAGAAACCATTGGACCAATGATTTATAACTGAGGTGATATATTGTAATGTACTCCTGAAGATGGGATATGAATTCCAAAACGTTAAAAAATCAAAAAAATGCGCGCGAGTATTATTCAATACCGACAATAAAGGAAGAGCTTAGTAAAGAATCACTTTTTATTATTAAAGTAGAATATATAAATATATGGTATCTAAAGTATTTTTGCGCTATCAGCCTGTGCTAAAAACAAATTGTGTGCTAAATTGCACCGACAACTAATGACCAAGTACTGCCATTAGATATAGCATTTCAGATAAAGGCTCTTAAAAGCTTGAACATACCAAGAGCTCTAATCTACCTTCAGAAACTATGCGCCTTATATACATAGTGGAAGAACTTGACCTAATAACTGCCCAAATCTAAAAACAATGAAATTAATTATTAAAGATTCGTCCTGCTGTTCCCCTCCCCCCCCCCCCCTCGCCCTCAAGAAACTTATTGGCTGAAGAAATGAAATCAGTAAAAATTGGTATTAAAAAGGTTTTATCGAGTACAAATATTCCATGGGTATGATGGCTGGGTATGAAATGGACTCCAATATAAGTCCAGGAGTTGCCTTGCTCAACTTCAATTAAAAGTTCTGATTCTCCAGGGTTCGCGAACTTTGCTCTATTAATGTTGATTCCGATCCCATAGGGCTTTCATATTTAGTAATATAGATTTATTTTGGTTAATTTTTTCAATAAATAAGAATCCATAAAATAAAATTTTGGGTAATCAAATTTATTATTATTTACTTTTTGAAAGTGTGGCATAGAGCAAAAGAAGTTAAAATTTTGCCTAATCATGAGGACAGTTAAAAAAAATTATATGGACTGTGTACAACGTCCATTTGTTTTTTAAGTCTTCTTTAAAATGAACTAATTGATGCACTTCCTTCTGATTTTAATGAAAAAGTAGAGACCGGGATAAAGCATGCCTCAGAGATAAAGTGAAGGTTCTTTCAGGAGAGCTTGAAATGTTTAAAAATGTCAGTGCTCAATCAAAAAAGATGGAGGACTGTTGATCAGAATATGAATAGCTTATTACAAACTTGGATATTATTTATTGCTTCTTAGCCTTCTTCTTCCAAGAAGATTGAAGAGTTTCTCATTCTTGATCGCTTTCCTCTTTTATAAAGTTTATTTTTTCCAATAATACGGATATTATTTAAATCTTCTAAAAAAACTTTTAAACACCAGTAAGGTATTAATTATATTGGTTTACATTCCAATAGGGTATTCTTTATTATAATGTCAGGAAATCAGATTCACATTCCCTATTCTAAGATCAATTTTCTTATTAAAACATTACAACAACGTTTCGGGCGCTATTGCCCATCTCCAAGTTGTTCATGGCAGTGGCGTACGTAGAGGGAGGGATCAGGGTAATATATCCACCTCCCCCGAATTAAAAAAAAATATGATTTTCATATAAGTTTTGTAATTTAAGTAATAATTTTTTATCCAATTTTCATTGTTATCCTTAAAACTTACGCCCGCCCAATTTGGAGATTGCAGACAATTAATGATTACTTCTCATTAAATCCCTCCCCGAAAAGAAATTGAAATTCGAAAAAAATTCTATTTTTTTTTTCCTAACCATTACAGTCATTATTCTAGAATTCTTGTCTGCTTATCATTTTTTAAATTTTATTTATATATAAATATTGAGAACGGGCTAAAACTTTTTAAAAAAATTAATATTACTATAGGTACTTTTATTATTATATATTATTCATATATAAACCGTCATTCATCTATATTAATTAATTTCTCTGTCTCATAAGTTTTTCCTATTGAATTACCAAAATAAATCCAGTCTTACTGGTATACAACTCAAATTCACGATACTCCCAAACAAATTTCATGTTGCAATAGTATTATTTTTGTTAAAAAAGAATTTATGACAGTTAAAGTAGTAATCTATCTTGATTTTTTTAAAGATTGCTGAATGTAAATAAACTTTCCGATTCCTGTTTTTGCTTATTTTCGTTTTTATTCACGCTATAGCCACTATCGCTGGAACTTAGGAAAAATTAGGAAGAGCAGAAAAGGCCTTAGACTCAATAGACATTACTATCCTATCTCTTTCAACTATAAACAACATTCATATTTATATGTAGGAAAAGCTCAGTTGGTTGTGCGGTCAATGAAGAAACACAAATAAGAAAAAATTATCTTATTGTGTGCTGAAGTTTTGGCCTAAGTTTTAGACCACCTGATGATCGGATCAGAGAGGCGTGAGTCAATCTCCGGATAAATACTAAAGGGTATTTAGTCGGCGCTTGACTCACGCCTCTCTGCCCTGATGGTGGCCTAAAATTAAGGCCGAAACGTCGGCACAGAATAAAATACGATTTTCTTATTAGTGTTTTTCTTCATTGACCGCACTCCCAACCAAACTTTTCCTACATATATATCTACGGTCAACCATACTCCCACCATACATATTTATAAATTAGACTACACAGTCAGAGTATGATAAAAGTGCGTGATATTATTTATTATAGATTGAAATTACTTTTTTTATTTGCATATATTCTTTGAATGTATAGATTTTTAGAAGTCCGGATCCCGGGAATTTCCTATCCTCTCTGAACCTTCCTGACGGCAGGATTGGTTGCATTGGAATGTGGATACCCTTTTAAAATAACAAAATTAATTCAACCGTAGATATACAGGTGAAGGATTTGAGAGAAATATTCGGAAGCCCGGCGGTAGCGGCAGACAAAGCTAAATGGATATCGAACGATGCTAAGGTAAACTGCGGTAACTGCTAGATTAGACTCATTCCTCAACTGACAGTGGTCGCTTTGTGAGACCACTCCCACCGCACTAGCTTGTTCTATCCTGTTAGCGGGATCTCTACCCATGTCAGTGCGTCTTTTAGCTCCAGCAGGCCTCATTTCTCCGCCAGCCACTGTCTACAAATTCTATCAAAACCAGCGGGATGGTAGTGGTTGAGGTCGCGTTCATAACTCACCATTGAAAGATAGCACAGAAGCACTGCAGTCTGAAATAAACAGTTCACTTGGGCCGAAACGTTGAAAGCCTTCTTTAGAACGAAGATAACTATGCAAGAGGATAGCATAACATATGAGAAAAATGAATAATGTAAAAGAGTGGAAAATTGCAAAACTAAATAAAGTCGAAATCATAAGAGGTTAGTTGGGAAAGATGTAAGTGATAACAAAACAAAAAATTATCAATGAATGAACCGAAATGAAAATAAAAACGGGAAATCAAAAATAATATAAGAACTTAGGAAACAAAGTTAAACAAAATTTTCCGATGAAAATCCATTCTAATCCCGAAACATTTTCCTATGACAAGCTCTGTAATATAATGTCCAAAAATAACCATATTTCACAGTTTTTGATATATTTCTTTCTTTTTTTTTTTTTTGTAAAACAAAAAGTGGTACGTAATAGCGCTTAAAAAGACGAAACAAATAAAGTTTGGACAATTGAAATCAGTCAACAACTTTTCGCAGAAAAAAATTAAAAACCACGAAATATGACCTTTTAATTAAACATTTGACATTTGCTAGGTTACTACAAAAGTTCTTGTGCATGAACTCCTCTCCAACTCTCATAATTATCCCCTCTCATAACTCTCATAAGTATTTGTTCCTACTATTTATGCCAATCTTTACTTTGACTAATCCTTTAATTCCTTGTAACTTGGGTTGTCCTTATGGGATCATTTACATTTTTAAAACGAACGTGCCATGTCAGGAGAAAAAATCGTGATCAGCGGTCTTTTGAGAGATTATAAAAAAAAAGGTATAAGCGCAAAAGCAATCGCGGAAGAAATTTGTGCCATAGAAGGAGAGTCAATCATACTCGAAATACTGAAGCACAACCCAGATCAGAAGACGTTCTTCTCGAATGTGTGAACCAGGACGCACATGCTACTACTCGTGATTTATTGGCCTTAGTAGGGACTCGAGCCTTTACTACTGTGAACAGCTAGACAGAGTTTGTGCAGTTTTGAGTGAAAGTACCCCGCTTTGGTCAACAGGAACCAAGCCATTTTGCAGCACGACAATGCCCCTGCATGTCCTTCTCGTTTGACCAAGGAAAAATTATCGGAACTGCAAGGAGTAAACGTTTTTAGTTCTTAATCTGGCGATATTGCAGCGTATGATTATGGTTTATTTAGATCAATGGCTCATTTTTTAAAAGGTCGGATCTTTACGAGGACGTAAAAATTGGATGTGAAGAGCTCTTTGCCTCAAAAACAAAGGAGTGGTACCACCATCAAATATAATTACTGGTTGTTGAAGCAGTTGAAAACAATGGGCTTTACTTTGAAAAGTAGTATTCAATAATGTTTGAAAGATGTAATCTGAAATAAAGCTATACTAATGCACAAGAACTTTTGGAACAAACTAGTAAGTACATGGATAGAAATTATCATATGAAAATGTTTTGGGGCTTTAATTGTGGGTTTTAATAGTGCCTATCTACAGTTAAAATAAAATAAAATAATTGCATGTTAAAATAATCATAGCGTTTAATAGTACCTAAAATTTCCCATTCGCTCGCACGCCCAAGCTACCGAAGAAAGAAAAATCCGATTTTGAAACGCATTCAAATTTCAAAAAGGTATTATACCAACATGGAGGATGTTGTTGGATTTATTCTTCATAACACCGTTTCTGAAGTACAAATATGTTCTTCATTACAGCCAACAAATCTCATTACCACCTCACCAACAAAATATTTATTATTATTACCGCCACTTCTGAAAATTGGGAATTTTGAATATTCCTGGCTCAAAATTTGGAGTTCAACTCAGAACCGTCCTAAATCTAATTTATTAGTATCTCTAGATCAATCATGATTTTTTTTCCGATTTTTTGGAAAGTATTCACCGCCTCACTTTTTTGGAGGCCTATTTTTTTGCTTTTTTTTTTAGAACCATCCATATGTTCCCAATTCAAGTACGTACTAAATTCAGGCATCAACAAAACAGAAAAACAGATAAAATCACATAAATAAAACGCATTCACTTTATCGTTTTCATCATGATTTGTTTTCAGCCAGTCACTTCAGATTAATTAGGTGACAGTACCGTATTGTTTATTTAATTAAATAAGACGGATCAAATAATTAATTAACGTTCCCATCGGAGGATTACTAAATATGACAATGAAAAGTCAATCTGTCCACCGAGAAGGAGACGGATCGATGAAAAGAGTGAGAGAGTGATTGGGCTTAGTTAAACAATTCTCGACTGGCGATGTGAGGAGGGGCATTAAATTGGCTTATCACCGTCGAGCAGGGCCCTAGGTAGGAACGGTCAGCTAGCTTCCATCCTCCAAACTTCTCTTTCGCTCTAGTCAGCGTTCATTTGCATACTAAATTCCTGCCGTTCCGACGGTCACCTCCTAAAGGGTCATTCTCCTAAAAAGAGCGAATCCTTGTCCCAAGGTTTCCTTGGCTTTTCTGGCACTGGGATATGTCAGAAATGTTTTTTATGAATAAAGATACGATTAGAAGAGTAATTGTTAACAACAAAAAAGTACGCCATTTTAAGGAATTGAGAAAAAAAAAATTAAATAAAATTTGTTATCCCCTCACTCTGTCCTAAACCACGTTTTGAAAATTAAAAAAATTACTAAGGCAAACTTATAATTATTTTGTTTCAATATTATCGGAACTGATGAGATATGGTTAACAGATTCTAAAATTCTTCACTTTAGAGTTTTAAAGATTTCGTAAAACGGTAGGCAGAGTATTAAAAGTGTCCCAGAGTTTTGCTTCATTCCCTCACCAGGTTGTAATTTGAGTTGTAGCGGGGACTTAAAATATCAAATGAGCACTAAATTACGATCATAGGTCTCGCTCCTACCAAGTTAAGGAACGGGCATGCAGACCGGAACGTGTTCACTGCTTTCTAGAGGTACCTAATCACAACAGGTATCTAAGATTGTACCACAAGTGCGGTAATTAGAAAATGAAGTGGAATCAAAATTAGAACGGCTGCCCATAATCCAGGAATAAGTTGTAATCCACTTAAGAAAACAATTTGCAAAAACAAAAGCAACATTAAATCCAAAATGAAATTAAAAAAAAAAAAAAAAAGAAGAAGAAGAAGAAGTTACATACAACACTACCTCGAAATGTTTAAAGATTTTTAGTTAAATTGTTTTGATCCTGGATTAAGTACACTCCTATACCCCCTCTTCTTTCCTTATTTATTCCACTTTTAGCCACAATGTAATGATTTTCTATCGGTAGGGAGATCTATGAATATATATTTATTTAATTGAAAATATATTTATTCAAATACCAGTTTTAAATTTCACAAAGCTGATAGACTAAGAAAATATATTGAAGCAATATATATTACAAACAATATTAATAAGGTAGTAAATTTAAAAAGTGATATGGAGGCATAGGTAGGCATTGTGCTGATATTATTATTATTAATAATATAATAGCAATAATAAATAACAGATTAAGATTAGATATTGCAGTATTTGACTGAACATGGGTCAATTAGTAGTTAGATGTAAGAAAGACCCAATTGTTCTATATAAGGTATGAATATTAATTTAATTTACTTTGTATAATAAATAGATGATATTTTTAAAATGTTTATAATGTGTATAGAAGTTTTTATTAATGATTTTAATATATTCATAACAAAATATATTTAGGATGAATTAAACTTAAAGTTTAAGGATAAAACAATGGACAGTCAAGTGGCTAATAATATATGTATAAAGGAAAAATACTTTATTAAGATAACAAAATATGCAATAAATTTTAATCAACTAATATAGAGATAACTATCTATTTAAAATTTAACTTGTATATAATTATATAGTATAATAGTATGTTGTTGACTAATTTTATCCATATGATTGTAAATATTTTGTTATAGAAAAATTAATTTTGATAATGGACGAATGTTCGACAATCTACGAATAAAGATGTTAGAAGTTTGAAGGAAAATGATCAATCTTCCTACCTCGATACATTTTAATAACTTACTAAATGCTTTCATTGAGAAAAGAATCTAATTTAACAAAACTATTTCTACGGCATACGCGAACAAAATTTCACTCAAAGCTGAAAAGAACCTGGGTATGCAGCAAAGTAGAATAAAATAAACGATATATGTTTTCCCCTCATTAAAGGCAAAAACGCCCTGCTTGTTGACTACTGTTGACTTAATTTCAATAGCCACTAGATCTAATCATATTTGGTAATTTGAAATATAAAAAAATAAAAATTCACAATAATTAAAAAAAGATAAATGGACAAGTATAGATCTCAGTTTTCCGCATAGAATGGGCAAGGACCCAATACTACGCCATATGTTTCTAGGTTTAAAGCTGGCAAAGAAGCGGACTGCAGTACATGAAATATGCCAGATCGTAATAAATAATTCTCACCCTTTGCATTTTGGTACATTCAGATAAAATATTTTTTTGAGAATGAAATTCAAAGAGGATAATTTTTAAATCGATATAAGATATGGAGACATTCCAGCCAACGTTAATTTTTTCAGAAAATTAACAAATATTTTTAGAAAAATCGGATTGCGGCATTACAAGATATTAAAGACATTAGTTTAAAAAAAATATATATGTAAATATATAATATAAATTAAATTAAAATGAATGATTGA